>JASKDV010190403.1:0-11633 GCA_032466395.1 Aegires albopunctatus
CCCTTATAAAACCCCAACCTGCGCACTTTGTGGTCAAGATGATGAAACCGGCCAGCACATTCTTTTCAATTCCCCCCCCCCCCCCCCAATCCCTTGAGGACATTTGTTCACAGCTTTTACCACCTTCACCAGTTGAATAAAACACCCTTTAAAACACAGCTAAAAAAGACCTGTATCTTGTATGCCATGGTTACCGACCGAAGGACTCACGCCCAGAAGGCTGCTGGATCGGATAAGTAAGTAAGTATTCCATGATCTCACTCTTTACCTGAAATCAATCAATTTGCACACTAATTCTAATTTAAGAACAAAGAGAATAAAACACTCATGCGATGGAAAAAATTAGGAAAAGAAGTGACTTTTTCGAGCACCATGAGGACAGGCGTTTATATCGAAGGGGAGATATGTGAGACTTTAGCTACAATAAGATCACAAGTCTAACATTTCACACAAAGACAGTAATAAAATAATATTCAATTTGATTTAGTTTGCCACCTTTATCAGAGAATAAAAGATGAAGAAGGAAGAGGAGGAGGAGGTACAGGAAAAGGAAGAGGAGGAGGGCTGAGTTAGGAGATAAAGAGGTAGAAGAAGGGGGTGGAAGAAGAGGAGGTGGAAGAAGAGGAGGTGGAAGATGAGGAGGAGGAGGAGGAGAAGAGGAAGAAAAAGAAGAAGAAAGAGGAGGAGGAGGAGAAGAGGAAGAAAAAGAAGAAGAAAGAGGATGAGGAAGAGGAGAAGGAGGAGGAAGATAGTAATGGTAAAGGAAGAATGAACAAATTTGCTAAATAAAATCTAATGTTTCAAGCTTAATTTTGACAAACTCGTTACCTTTATGTAAAGGCGTCTGACTTGATCTCATCATTCTCCCTGTGGCAACAGTGGCAGGATTTGTTTGGCCATCAATGATATTTGACGAAAGTCTTTTCTTTGGAGTGTGTAGACCATTGTGATTCACAAGAATTACAGAACGAGACTTGGATGGCGTTCTTCTAACTGTTGAGGAGCTCAAAAGTTTTAATTTGCCATTCCAATCAAGACTTTGATATTGTTCCTTAGATAGTCTATGATCTGATTTAGAAGAGTCATTTCTTTTCACTTTTTTATTTTTCACTTTGGATTCAGCACTTTCATTCAGCTCAATTCTTAATGGAGTAGCTACATTACGACACATTGGTTGTTTTATAATAGCAGCCGCTTCAAATTCAGACTTATTACTTAATTTACTCATATTAGGATCTTTACATTTAAGTGAAGACACTGACCTAGTCTCTGAGAGCTTTGGTGAAAAACTATCAATTCTAACACAGGAAAGCGAACAAGACTTTGTGACTTTGGGAGGGTGGATTGATTTAGATGAAGAATTGAAATCAGGATTATCCCTGTTTCGAGATGTTGATGAGAAGTGTCCAGAATCAGATTTATAATGTCCCTGATCATCTTTCCCAAGCAAACTGGGGGGGCAACATTCAGATGAATGTAATATGTCATCCTTGTTGACCAAAGGCGAGTGACACTTAGATAAAGAATATGCCCCTTTAACACATGGCTTAGAGCATTGCTCCTGTATACTCATTGAGGTTTCTATTCTAGGTGAAGAATGTGAATATTCTGAAATCTTATTGTTTAATTGGATGGTAGGAATAGCTTTTACTCTTCTCACATTACAATGTATGTTTTTCTCATTGGCTTTTGTACAAGTGGCATCAGCTTTGGCCAAAACGGTATCATTTTTATTTATTTCATCATCATCATTTATCATATCTTGTTGAGAAGAGACCTGTATATGAACTGAACGATCAGGACACCTTCCCTGCTTTTCATGACTATCCATAAACTCAATGTCTTCTAAATGGTGACTTCTTAATTCAAGGGATTTGAGACATTCAATGATTTCATTCCTATCTTTCTCCCTCATTTCTTGACCCCTGTGTATATTTTGAGGATTATCAAAAAGAAAAGGAACAGTTGAAACAGACTGAACTGATTTGACATCATCATTAACTTTATGTCTTATATTGATTTTTGAGGACAAATCATGGGAAAGGTAATCAATATTTTTTATTGATGTAGGAGGAGCACAACCATTAAATTTTCTCAATCCTGAGTTTGTAAGTATAAAAGGAGGACATCTTTCTTCTGGATCTAATCCAACTTCAATAAAGTGTGAATGATTTAATTCTTGAGTCATGTTGCTAATTGGGTTGAGAGATTCATGCAAATGATTATGCTGATTTTGATTTAAATTTGATTTGTCCTCTTGATTTTTGCTAGACATGTGACCAAAAGGCATATTCGTAAGGCAAGAAGACATCACATTGTGAACACCAGAACATAGAAATTTCAATTCAGAATCGAAGACATCCATCAACATCTGCTTATTATTCAATATATTTGATTGATCAATAGATGTTTGAGAGGGATTTTTGTCATAAAAAAGCATGGGCTCATTGCAATCACTCAAATTGTTACCACTTGTGCCACATTGTTGCCTCTCAAAATACTTTTGTTTGCTTGGAGAATTGATGACCGATGAAGAAGAAAACTGAAAGCCTGGATCATAATTCATTCCTTCACAATCCATGACGTTAAAAAAGTTCTTAAAACAAGATGCAGAGTTAGGAGTGCCATTAAGAAGATTAACTTTTGCACTGCTAGCATTACAATTTTCATCTAAATCCTGAAATTGATTTGAATCTCCACATCGATTCCAATGACTTTGAAGTATTGTTGACAGATAATTTGGTACATTCTTTGCTTTTGAATAATCCTCATAATTCTTTAGCAAACAGCCAAGGCCTTGAGAAGCTGGAGGTTCAAAAAGAAAACCATGTCTATTTTCAAGCCTATTTCTACTTGATGTCTTTCCAGATTCAAAACTGTGCCTGGAGAAAGAGAAAATAAATATCTTAACAGTGCAAATAAATATATGAAGCTGCAAGAGTGAACGTAAGTACAGATAAACTGCTTGGATAAACTAAAGCATAAACTAGTGCTTCCAACAACAAATCATGAAAACTGAGGTTTTTTATATTGTATCAGTGAACGGGTCCAGGGCAGCGGGTGAGGGGGACAACGTGCCCCTCGAGCCGAAGAATTTTTAAGGAAATTTGCCTCATAGAACCAATTTCCGGCAACTTGGAAAAGATTTCTCATAGCGTTAAAATATTATTTCTTAGAACAGTTGCAGTCATAAATAAAAATATTTAAAATCAAACCTCTTTAGGAAACTGAAATGAAAAGATTTAGAAGTTTAAAAGAAAAATATTAAAATTCTAAGCTAACCATTAATAACATGATGCTCTTTATAACTGGATGCTTGTGTTGTGTGTTTTTATTGATTGTTTTATTTCATTTTTTTTTTTTTTTTCGCCTAAAACTGCGTAAAGCTCAAAACTGCGGATTTCCGCAGAAATGAGGATGATTGGAAGCACTGATAAAACCTGTGAAGATCCAAATTATTACATACTGCCAAAATTTTCATTTAACACTAAGCTTTGTTTAAATTTGCAAGCAAATTATTCTTCCATTTATTTCCATCTGATCAAGTCTTATCCCTTAGATTGCCTTTGCTACATTTTGTATTTTTACTTTACCCCTTATCTACGGGTCCTTCATAAAGTCACTCTGCTTCCCATCAAAGTTAACCTATTGAAGGATTACCAGGTCCTTGATAAAGTCACAAGCCTCCAAGAGATTTGGGAATTACACATCTATTATAACCCTTCAAATATCACATGTCAATATCAAATCACTGCGCTGTGTTAATTTTCATTAATCACTGAAAGTTGCTTAAATGAATACATTGAAACTGGGCTGAAAATCCAAAGTACTCTTGTAAATAGATCCATTTATTTTCTGAATTTTCTGAATTTTCTGGATTCTATGCAAGGTAAGTTATTATATCTTGATTTGTTTGTCATAAAATTTAATACATTGATTTAGATGTAAAGAATAAAGAAAAAATCTCATGAAAAAGATAAATTCTATTTTTATTCTATTTTTAGACACCAAAACTTCTTTTTGAACTATTGAATAAATAGTCAGGGCATGCAGTAGTTTTATGTCAGCTGACTCACACACAGCATTAGTCAATTAAGTGAATTACATAAGAATCAATTAATTTACACTACAAAGCAATGAGATTAATAAAAAATGTACCGAAAGCAGTACTTTAGAAGATTGTTCGTTAAGAAGATACACCATTGAAACAAGTCTTGCTTCTCTCCACTATTCTTTAGATATTTCATAATTTATATTTGATTGACAACAGTTGATTGGGGAGCCTTATAATTCTTTCCTTTCTTATGATTAGACTTTGCTTATGTAACAAATCTTTAATAGTATAGTAATCAAAGACTGCATCAATTTCTTACTACAAATCAAAAATAAAAGAATACACAAGCCATGAGCATGAAGTAGTATTCGGTAATATTACTTATTTTTCATATTTTTACAAAACATCAAAGCCAACATGCTATTGATATTGATGATAATATAGATCCCGTCTATGACAAAGATAATAACAGATGACAGAATTAACTGAAAATAGTGATGTGCTTATCTCTCCCTTACTTTACTACTTTCAAAAAATACAAGCTTAAATTAATAAAGACCATGGAAAATAAAAAGTCTTATGAACAAAATGTTCATACTTTTATTTATATAATATACATCCATCCAAATTTTAAAAATTTGTGACCTAACAATTTGTGACTGAGAGGACTCAAAATATATCAATGTGGCATTGTGGCTGTGATGTCTATAGCAACTGATGCTTTGACTGATGTTGGGTCCTTGGAAAAGTCTATTTGTTCATGTTTTCTTCAACCACTATCAGGTGTAAAGAGAGCTCATCGGTATGCAAGCAGAAACAACTGTTTCTCCCCAGATAGTCGAGTATTTACTTGATTTAAATGATCTGTTAGAAAGGATAATCAATGTAAATTCTGCAAAGTGAGGCTGAAAATATCACCTTTGTTGTATTATCTTTTATAAATTATCATGATTACCTCCCTTTGTCCAGATTTTGCATTAACTCTGCTGTGTCAGTTTTTTCACCTGGAGGGTAGAAGGAAAAATAGTTAAAAAATAAGAACAAAATATAGAAAAATAACGATGATATAGAATACATAAGGTTTCTTAAAGAAAATTCCAAACCATTGCTCTCTAATCAATTCAATAATTGTCAAAAATAAAGATTACAAGGATGCACTTTGAGAAGAAAAAAATTTAGGTATAATTCTTTCCAACTTTGAGTCAATCCTGGTCTTTGGATGATTTGTTTATCAATTCTTTTTCATTGTCAGCTAATTATTGTGACCATATATACAGTCTGGTCTCTCTAATCCAGACTTCTGTAAGCCAAATCCCTCTGTAATTGACCCATTGTCGGGGAACAGATTTTTTTCTTCTTATTTCTTAGTATTCAACAATCTGTAATCCAAACAAATTGCCGGGAATAGAGATGTTCGGATAAGAGAGCACAGACTTTTTGTTGCAGAATGCTTAGAAATTTACTTTCATAGTTATTTTCCTGTGTCAAAATTAATCAGTATCATTTCCTCCAGTAGGCCTTCTCACTGAAGCATCGATTTCTTTCTTTCAGGCAAATAAAAGTTTACAAATATAATTCCAGTTTCATATAAGTTTTAAAAAATGTTAAAGCAAAGAATACAAACAATCACATACGCAAGATTGATGTTGAACCTAAACAAATAGCCAATGCTGTGGGATTTTTTGGTGCATAGACAAGAGTTGAGACAGAATTAAGACATGCTCTGTTCTTCTATTTTCCTCTACACTTAGGTTATGCAAGTGCAACTGGCTACTGCATAGGTATCAGGATGCAAGAGACAAACCTTTCAGATGTGATAGATAATTGGCCATTTTTTATATTAATTTAAAATTGTTGGATTTCTTTCAACAAGACCATGATCTAAGATGTTTGCTAACATCTAACCTAAATGGGTGAATCAATGTAACTGAACTGGCAAACTGGGTTCTTAGACAGCAGGTTAAAGCCAGAGAGCAGCATATTCCATTAAAAAAAGTGCTTGCAAGGGATATATAGAATACTTTGGCGAAAGATATTGAAAATACCAAAGTAACAATAAGGGTGAGAAGTAAATAAGGGCATAGTTCCCTTCTTATCATTACCTTCATCGCCACACAGGATAAAAATGTATTTGACTGCTTTGAGGACCTCTTGATCATCTGATTCTGTCAAGCATTTTATCAAAGCGTCTCTGCCATTGCAATCCAATAATAGTTGTTTTGGATTATCTGTTAAAGATGCAACATAAATAAATCATAACTTTATTGCCCTCAATATAACACATTTTTCACATGCAACAGTCTAAGTGATATGACAATAATTTTGTTTTTTCAATCATCAAAAAATAATTAGTAAACAACTATTTTACATTTAAGAAAAAAAGAGGTGGAGCCCTTCAATTTGTCATTATAAAATACTGCTCCAAGATATAAATTGATTGAATTTTAACTTTGTAAAGTATTCTTCAAATTACTTACCAACAAATTCAAAAATATGTGATAAAGTCAAAAGAAATATATGAGGGTCAAGGACTTCCCTTGTGCTATGCCGAAGAACATCAAATACATGAGAGGCAAGGCCCATCTCTCTGCTCTTTCTGACATTTATTTCTGGAATAGAAATAGATTGAGACACAAATGTCTTATGATGATTACTACTCTGATTAAACATTTATCTGGGTTCACAAATAAAGGACAAAAAATATATGTAACCTTCTAAGTTTCAAGATAATGATCTGAAGAATATATATAGGCCTTCAAGACTTAATAACCAATATAACAAGCAAAGCCCAAACTATTTTTGCTAAGTTTTACTGAAAAAAATTAATACATGTAACGAGAAAGCAGTTACAGCTCACATCTCAAAAATAGCTAAATAAGTTGCCTCTCCAGCTAAAAGGTACAAAATTCAGTACGGTAATGTTCTGATACCAACAGTAAAAAGCAAACTAGTCAGTTTCAACCAGATAAAATTGAATGAAATCTATTTTAACACTTGTTGGCCTTCTATTACTATTACTTTTGTATCGATTTAATCTTCAAGTTTGATATCGTATTCATCAATTCACTTCTTTAGTATACAGATAAATGAATAAAATAGAGCAATCATTGAAGAAGAGAGATTTCTAAGGGAAATCAGTATCTAAAGCTAAGTGTTGGAAACTGACAATACAGTCATGTCTCCATAATCCGGACACGTCCGTTCCCGGCTATTTGTCCAGATTACGAAATCATCCAGATAATAGAATTATTGGTCAAAGTCAAAGGGTAAGTCATCACCGTTAGACCCCATGCTCAGCAACAACTCTTTTCACATATTATTATTATAGAAAGGGTTGTGCTCAGCGCACCTTTGTTTTCATCACCTACATGTGACAATTGTCTGGGCGAGCACTGAGGTGGTCTATTGGCCTTGAAGCAATGAAGCATCACTGATGTAATCTACCACTTGACAGGCATTATAAGGGCTGCTTGCATAACAATGTCTCCCTTGTGAGTTATAGATTGATAAGGATTAATTGTCACTCACGTGTGTCTATTGTCTGGATTGACTTTGTTATTGTTGAGGTCAATTGGTCCTGACGTAATGTTTGTTTAATCTTGTGGTGTTAAGGTCATTGCATGGGTTTGAAGAGCAGTCAAAAGACCGGTTGGATTACCATTATGTTGGAATGTTGAGTGAGAGTGTTCGGACAATGGTAGAAAAAAGTCTATATGTTCATATCATATCAGGGTTAAGGGCGATATAGGAACCAATGCCCAAAAGGTACATAATATCCAGACTGTCCAGAGACATACTGAATAACAAAATACTTAAATGGATTATACAATACATGACATAAGATAATTATTTGAACCATGGTGATTGATGAAGTAGGACATGAGCATTCATAAAATACTGACAATAATCGTTGAAATAATCATTGAACATAATAAATATTGTTATATATTGTTAAACTTTGTTCCCAAATTAGGTGTTTGAATCCGGAATCAAGAATTTTCCGATTAGAATACAATTAAATAAGAAAAATTCCATTCTCAGCTCATGTGTTTGGTTTATGGAGACTTCCGGATTACAAAAGTCTGGATAAGGGAGACGTAACTGCACTTGAAAAAAACAATTCTAAACAGCTTGCCATAATGTAGAATAGCCAATCAAGTAACATTTATTTAACCCTAGATCTGCAAGTCCTGAATATATTCACTCTACTTCCAAACAAATCCAACCTATTGCAAGAACACCCAGTCCAACATTAAGTCACACATTTCTACAAGATTGCTGGTCCCTGTAGATCCTTCATATTTTGCTCTCAGTTGTGTAAAAGAATAACATACTTATTACACTAACTACTCCAACTACAAACTATGTGTACTTAATCAATATACTGTGCTCATTTTTAAAGAACAATGAAAATTGCTCATATGAATACATTGAAATTGTGCTGAAAAAAATTGAAATTACTACTATAAAAGTAACAATTATTATTACCTTCAGTTACTGGATTCTCTTCTAGTTTTAGGTAAATTTTGCATATCTTGGTCTGTTTGCAATAATTATCAATTTTAATTATTTTTAATTATAAAAACTCATAAAAACGACAAATTCTATTTTTGTCCTACATGTGTATTTTTAGATACCAATACTTTTTAACCATTAAGTTTGTTTAAATAGTAAAAGTAAGGGCTGACTTGTAGCCTACATTGTGCTAGGTTTTTCAGGTCTTTGGGGTCGTTTGACATCCCTTTGGTAGAGCTGCAGGGTACACCGAGCCTCTCCTAGCCGACCAAGAACTGTCCGTTTGCTAATATGGAGACTCCCCGATGACACGCTCCATGTGAATGAGTTATCAGGTTCACAGTGACTAGGCCTAATAATAATATTAGGCCTAGTTACCATGCCCAACCGGAGTGCAATGGAAGGGCCCCACAACAACCATTCATTGATTGTTTTGGGTTTGTTTTGTATTTTGACGTCTCTTCTTTTTTAGAGCTGAACAGGGTACGTCTAACCTCTCCTAGCCGACCGAAAACCGGTCAATTAGCTAATCTCGAGGCTCACCGGTGGCACGCTCCATGGATTCATTTATCTGTTGTTATGCTGCCCCTTTTCTTCAATTATCAGTTGTTATGGATTCATTTCTCTGTTGTTATGGATTTTGCTTTCATCAGTTATCTGTTGTTATGCATTCATTTATCTGTTATGGATTTTGCTTTCTTCAATTATCTGTTGTTAGGATTCATTTCTCTGTTGTTATGGATTTTGCTTTCATCAGTTATCTGTTGTTATGCATTTATTTATCTGTTATGGATTTTGCTTTCTTCAATTATCTGTTGTTAGGATTCATTTCTCTGTTGTTATGGATTCATTTACCCGTATCTGTTGTTATGGATTTTGTTTTCTTCAATTATCTGTTGTTAGGATTCATTTATCTGTTGTTGTGGATTTTTCTTTCTTCGGTTATCTGTTGTTATTTACTCATTTCTCTCTTGTTATAGAATTTGCTTTCTTCAGTTATCTGTTGTTATAGATTCATTTCTCTGTTGTTATGGATTTTGCATTCTTCGGTTATTTGTTGTTATACTCATTTCTCTGTTGTTATGGATTTTGCTTTCTACGGCAATACATAACAACAGAGAAATGAATTCAAAACAACAGAAAATTGAGAAAAGCAAAATCCATAACAACAGAGAAATGAGTCTATAACAACAGATAACCGAAGATAACATTGTGCTAGCCTATTAGGAGCTATTTATCAGAAGCGCTGTAAACAACGAGAGTAGGCTATCAACCAAAAATGAAATAGAATTGGCAATAGCAGATCGTGCATTAAATAATCAAAATCCAGATGGCAAATATGCATTTCACATAATAAGAAATTTGAAGTGAAAGGCGTTGTCAAATTAGTGTAATATTGATCAAAGTTCAAAGCTACAGAGATCAGCTATTAAAAAAAAAACTCATTACCTCCCTTTGACTTATCACTAGTCTCATGGTGTTTTCATATACCTAAAATCATAATTAACTTTGAGAGCTCACCATTAGCTCATTAATATGGTAAATAAAGTAAAGAAATAAAAATAAATCCGATTGCTGTAGAGTTTTGTTAATAAACTAATGTCAGTTCTCAATTATTATGAGTTGTTTGCATGATTGCACATCAATTAACTTATACTTCGTTGCACACAAGAAATCAAAATTGGATTTAAATCATGAATTGCCACATGTTACAGCAAGCAACCTTTTCAAAATCAAGTAAGCATGAAACATCATTGTTGATAATGGCCTTATCAAGGAACAACAGTGATGGATAATCAAAAGATTACAGGAAAAAAATGTAGGGATTATATTACTACTAAACAAGAAGAGAAGTCTGTCAAAAGATATATCATACTCAAAAAATGAGTGCTTTAACATTTTGCTATAGGCCTACTCTCAAAACGTAAACATTTTCATTGAATGCCAATGAATTAAAAATTGAGATACCTGGGTATAAATGCACATCAACTGCACCCAATTAAAAATCTCTCTCATTTTCATCAAGAAAAGGGTGTGTTATTGTCTTTAGCTGGCTGGCCAAGCATGCAGAATTTAATCTCAATTGATAGGTTGCAGCAGTGAATTGAATTAATATCTATATGTATTAATTACTATTAACTGATATTTTAAAGAAGAAGAACACACAAAAATTATGAATTAAAAAAATACATTTACCATTCTCAGCTATGCACAAATCAATGGCAGATATCACGGATGACACAACTCCATAAAAAGACTTATCCCTGGGTATCTGGCTCTTCCTCAGATTACAAAGCAAAGTCATGAGAATCTTTAAGCCACCACAACTGTATAAACGGTTTTGATTACCAACTGAAAGATGAAATATACATGCAGCTCAGTATGAAAAAGTAAGCTGGTTAAACTGAATGTAAGAGTTTGTTTTGAAGATATTTTACAATCCTTTGGAAAATGTATACTTTATATGCAAAACTCTTATGAATAAGCCAATATTTCAATATAATTAGTGGGAAGATATGAGACTTTATTTCATATTCTCCAAAATTAGGAAAACTAATTTAGTTGTGAATTTTAAATAAAGCGTTGTCCTGTGGATTTTTATATTATAATTTTGTTTTGAATTTAAACGACCATCCATTCCAATGAAACAGAGAGTATTTCAAAAGAATTCTGTCAAAGCAGTTTCAATGAAGTAGCTGCTCCAATTAAACAGCATTTCAATAATCGACTTTGTGTTTCGTAAGAATCTTTTTTCAATAAAAGTGTTAAACCATCAACATCAATCTTTGGTTTAAACATAACCTACCATTATTGGCTACTATTTGGCCAATAAGATTTAAGACGCGCTGAATGATATTATGATGTGAACATCCACTAACAGCTTTCAAGGCAGAGGGGATAACGCTGCAACATGCGACTTGGTTCCTCTCTGAAAATATTTAAGGAAAAAACGTATTTCTGAGATATGATGCTTTTTCAAAAAAGTGGAAAAAAAAAGAAAAAAAAAGAGAGAGAGAGAGAGAGAGAGAGAGAGAGAGAGAGAGAGAGAGAGAGAGAGAGAGAG
>JASKDV010190414.1:0-11633 GCA_032466395.1 Aegires albopunctatus
TCTATAGATAGATAGATATATAGATAGATAGAGAGAGAGAGAGAGAGAGAGAGAGAGAGAGAGAGAGAGAGAGAGAAAGGCGGAGGCAAGTTAAGCGAGGCAATGCTAAAAACTACATGAAAAATAAAAACAAATGATATCCCGATTTCCCCAATAGGCTATCCATATTTTTTCAGCCCCTTCTTATTTTACAAGCCCATCTTCCATTGCCTGTAACTTCAATGGTTGATGTCCATAATCAGCCCAGTAACACGACCCCAATCTATGACCCAAACATTCAGACAGATAATACCTTCTGCAAGTCGTGGCAACCAGCGATCATCCTCCACCCATTCTTGTTTATCCCCAAAACCAGCATTGGCCCTCGCCACCAAGCATCCCTTGGAAGAAGGCCAAACAAACCACGTGATCTTCAAATTAAGGGGTGGTAATGTCTGTCGCCTGGTCCAGCCGGAAGTTGTCAGACCAAGAGTAATGACGGCATTTACATCCCTTGGAGGAAAGATTCTACCGAGCGTAGCATGTTTGGCTCTTCCTGGAAAGTATTCTCTTTATTAGGTGGCCCCTCTCTTTGTCCTATTTTATATGACAGGGGTTAGCGGTAATGTTAATGATTGTTATGGATCTGTTGGTATGACATGAAAAGAATTGGTATTGTCTTCTGAATGGAATCAAATGACGCTATTTGAATATTCATGAAGGCATAATTTGTAAACGAGACAAACTGATTCAGGCTTTCTACAGAGATATAATTAAGAAAAGAAAGCAATGATTATCAAATGCGGGACATGCAATACGTAACTCGCCGACAGTTGAAAAACTTTGTTCTTAACAAGACTTCATTCATCGTGTCTCTATAGAAAGTAATTGTTAATTTTTCATAAAAGTTAGTAAGAGAGTGACAAGAATTACTGTCATCTTTTCATATTAGTTTAAGATTGTTGGAGACATTATGGTAACACTTCATACATGTATTTAGAAAACGAAAGGTTTTCAAAACGAAATGAAAATTATTGGCATTTTTAGGCAATTTTCTGCAAACTATAACGATCAAAGTTGACTGAGGATATCATAATATTGTGGAACTTAGTTCCAAATAAACTTCAAAATCGGGGAATTCACAGTTATGGTTCCTGATAGCAAGTCTCAAATTAAACTTTTTCATTAAAATAAACGATAGATAGTGACTCTTCTTCAATCACGTCTCACTAAGATTCTGAAGATCCAAAAATTTCATTGGAGAGACAGAATAACAAATGAGAAACTTGTCCCTTTGAAAGAAGCAATGTACAGCCAATAACAGAAATCTCGGAAATGGATTAATCCAACTTTGAGGAGAGAAAAGAAAAAACATTATGGAAACAAGCTTTAGAAATGGATTAACCCAACTTTGAGGAGAGAAGAGAAAAACATTAGGAAACAAACTTAAGAAATGGATTAACCCAACTTTGAGGAGAGAAGAGAAAAACATTAAGGAAACAAGGTTTAGAAATGGATCAACCCAACTTTGAGGAGAGAAAAGAAAAACATTAAGGAAACAAACTTTAGAGGGAAACTCAAAGAGAAAAAGGAAAATGTAATACCCTACATCGGCATTGCTAAGAGCCTGGATACAAAGTCGAGAGTTGTAGAACACTGTTGTGGAATAATTAAGAACACACTCTATGCTCTTGGATTAAGTAAGTAAAGACATAAATAATGATAGCATATTGATAATTGGAATCCATAGCTTTTGAAAAAGCGCTCATTCTTCCAACGGCATATTATAGTGATGCACTGCATTGGCCCATCCAATATCTTTATTCTTCCTTCGTATTGTATTTATCTAATTTATTCTTGATACTCCCTAAAAACAAAATATAACAAACAAAACAACAATAACACAGAAACCCAAAAATAGAGTCTTACAAAGGAAACAAGCCTATCTTAAAGAGTAACAGTCAATACAATTAATTAGGTGACGAAACTCCTCGCGAGCCAAAACGGCGTTTTTACTTTTACTCACATGCCTGGTGTCAGCAAAAAAGCGCATATATGAGCATAGAAAACCAACCTTGAATTGTTTTATAAACATACCCAAAGCCGATCGCAAAATCTCTTCTCCCGGCAACAGTAAGTTGCATAAGTCACAGCATAAGTCACATGTAAAATATGGTGGTTCTGCAGGCAGCGACAAGAACGCTAGCAGCGTATAAAAGGATAGTTCTGATTATGAATATCTTGTAAAACCAACTCATTGTAGTGTGTGCCCGACATTTTAATAATACATAACAGTATTGTATTTTTAAAAGCCTCCACTTCTCTTAATGTCCTCCCCTCCACCCCCCCCCCCCTTTTTTTTTTACTCTTGCCAAATTTCCTTAATTTGCTCATGTTTCCATCGAAATCAGTCAACAGTGGACGCATCCGGATATCAAGGCTTCTCTCGTTCCTGCCATTTCAGATTCATCTCGCGTTACTCGGCGTCATACGGCGAGACGACATTGTCGGCCTTTGGCGGGAAATGACGGGTGATAATCGGGGGCAGTTATAGCGTTTCAGGAGATGGACTTTCACTGGGTGATCTTCCCTTGAATAGTGATGGCCTGTATCGGGTTCTTGGTTGAAATTGGCTCAGGCTTGTTGTGGTTGTTGTTGTTGTATTTGGCGTTGTTGTTTAATTGCCAGATTTGTCTTTTGTCCTTGAAAGGGTCATCAATGCTTGAATAAATAGATAATCATTCAAATTACTTCGAAACTGTTCTTTTGTGTCTCTTCCCGAAATTAAACTGGAAGAAGCCTTGTGCAAGCCAAAGGGCACCGCCGAAGATGGGCAACAGTTAGGCATACGACATGTTATCTGAAGAAAAAAATAAATAAATAAAGAGATAAAGAAATAAAGAAATTAAAATGCCGAGACGGGAATCGAAACCCGGGACAGCCAGATTGAGATGCAATGACTTATCCAGTCGACCATCTACTACCCTAGCAATGAAATGTTTGACCATATCCAATGAAATGTTTGACCATATCAAATGAAATGTTTCACCAGATCCAATGAAATGTTTCACCATATCCAATGAAATGTTTCACCATATCCAATGAAATGTTTCACCATATCCAATGAAATGTTTGACCATATCCAATGAAATGTTTCACCATATCCAATGAAATGTTTGACCATATCCAATGAAATGTTTGACCATATCCAATGAAATGTTTGACCATATCAAATGAAATGTTTCACCATATCCAATGAAATGTTTCACCATATCCAATGAAATGTTTCACCATATGCAATGAAATTTTTCACGATATCCAATGAAATGCTTCACCATATTAAATGAAATGTTTCACCATATCCAATGCTTTTGAAAATCTTTATTTCGTATTATAAAAAAGAAGGCAAAATAAAATGTATACAATCTCAAAATGATTATGGCGAGATGGAATTCTTTGTGACCCCCCTTATTCAGGACAACTCAGAAAATCCTGTTGTCATTATTTGTGTGTGTTTGGAAGGATAACGTCTTATTTTAGTTGTTCGTGTAATGACAGGATATTTCTGAGCATGGTGATCCACTATTTGGTACTAATGAGAAGGGGCAGCGGATAATTCAGTGGTTAAGGCGCTCGGCTACCAAGCCAAAGGTCCCTGGTTCAAACCCATGCAGGCGTGAATTTGAAATCCAAATATTTTTCGGGTTTCCTTCTGCTCCCTATCGTTAAGTTGCTAGGATAAAGAGTGCTTAGTCATATCGGAGACGGACTATAATATCGGAGGTCCCATGTAATAATATACGCATGTAAAAGAACCCTTGGCTATTTATAAGTTAGTCTAGGAAAACCCTGATATCACCAAAGTAGTGGACATGGGTAAAGTTCAATGCAACTACAACTAACGAGAACCACAAATGGATGAGGTGTATTCTACAATATCAACTTGTATCCTTTCAACTTTATATGGATAGAGATCTAGTCGCCACACTTTCTCACAATGGGCATACTTTTAGCCAAATCCGAAAATAAGTTTGGACTTTGGTCGGGAACGAGCCGTTGGTCTATCTTCTCCCACGAAACAATTTCAGTGCAAGCTCCTGATCTATATATATAAAAAAAAAAAATGGGGTCAGGAATGTTCAAACATCGATGTCTTGTCAATGGGAAGTCCTGTCAGATTTATACATCTTACTTTAAACACGAACGAAGTAAAATATATATATTATGTCTTTCCTAATGTCCTTTGAAAACGGATGAAATTGTTATCAACAATGCAATATAATACATAAATATATGAAGCGATCATAAAACATCATGAGGACAAAACAAAACAAAACGTAAAATAAAACAAGGCTTTATAAAAGAAAGGAAAAAGGAACAGTAAAAGATAGTTTTGAATTTCTCTAATGAATCAGGGAACATTCATGAAAAAATCTTATTTAGACGTCCGTGAAAAGAATGGATATTGATACGGATATTCCTTTTACGCCAATAAACGATAGCCGCAGAACGCCGAAACATGAGGATCATTAACTTTCGTTTTTTGACCCATAAGCCCTTCCGTTTGTCTTAGTTTCTACTTCCTGTTTTCGCTAATGAGACATAATGAGACATACGCGTGCCATATGCTCACGCGGCCTGATTGGCCATCTTTCCCTAAGAGTCATGTCCCAAGATATCAATGTTTCACGCTCTTTCACGAGATCTCACCTTCGCACGTGCAACTTTGTTAGCAAGAGCACAAAAGCCCTCATGAAATTCATGTAGGTGGTCCTTTGAGTGGAAGCGCCATGGCACGTGAAAGGAGCGACCCTCAGATAGTTATGTCGTCTGCATCTTCCTCGGTGTTCTTCTACACTGACGGCGGTGCTCTCCAGGTAGAGTCATACGCATGCGCACGATACATACGCCTCCAGAGAGAAAGAACCCCGGATTCAATCTAAAACTAAGCAAGCAGAACAAAACAGATTAATTAGTGACTGCTCTTGACTGGGAATGATCATCGCAAAAGGCAGTGGGAAAGTAGGATGGATTGAATGAAAACAAAATAATAATGGACAATTAGAAAAAAAAAAGTAAAAGAAATAAAAAATCTTAGATGAAAAGCGTTTGTTCACAAGGGAGGGATAGAAAAAGAGAAGAAAATAAAAAATAGCGATAATAATTTGATAAGGTGAAGAAAAGGTCCAATTTTACGCTGACTTTTATTGGATCCGCTGAGGTAGCTTCGTTACACCTTGATCATTGATGGAACTGCTGCGAGCTCTAACAGTGGCGCGTGCTTCGCTTTTCAACTTCTTAAAGTTACAGGCGTTAGCTTTTCTTGATGGCCAATTTAGTCATTTTCTGAAAAAGGATTATCGGGAGTCAATCGAATAACATTATGAACACGTGACTGATACAGCTGTCCCTATATTCATCCGATTCTCAAATGTCTTAGAATTTTCCTTCTTTGGGGAAATCTAGTTTCTTGGGTGCTGATGTATTGTATGATTATAAATAACTCTTGTTACACAGAGGCGTCGCTATGGTCTTTCTTTGTATTTTGTAGTATAGGCAGCAGTGAAGTAGCCTATTATGACATTTAATTCAATTAATTTTGTATCTCGTTACTGACTTGACAACATAATATCAGAATCAGTTTGTTTGTTTGTTTGTTTTTTTCACATCGAATAGACTTTATTGAAAGTTTCTTCAATTAAAGGAATTGCCGAGCCACTGTTCATCCTTTATTCTAGAAGAGGTTGGATGAAATCAACTCATTTAACACACAAAATATAAATATATTGATTAATCAATAAACAGGAATAAGAAAAATTGAGGGGGCTCAAGTTTGATGTTTGCCCGGAAGATAATTTGATATCGTTCAAGTCCTAAATAAACATTTCAAAGAACAGTTAAATATTTATATTCTCATTCATTATCTATTTGAAATAGCCATTTAAAGTAGGTTCTTATATCTATTTAAAAAAAAAAAATTTTTTAGTCTAACTCAGCATTGTTGTAATGTATTCATTAGTATGTTCGGCGTTTCTCTGCTGACTTTTTCAAACGCTACCATCTGAGCTGGGTCATGCAGAACTTGGCCGATGAATAATATATGGCCAGGCATTTTAATTAATGAGTTGAGGAAATTGATATGTGTTTTTGTGTGTCTGCTACATTTGTTTGTTTGTAATTTTGTCCTGGTAGCCTTCATGACAACATGCAATGTTCAGGGTGTGATAGCATCGTGAACACTTATAATTTCTTCTCACGAATTGTTCAAATATTGGCGTGCCACAAGTGAATGTTGGAAATAAGATAAAGAACAAAGTAATTACGAAAAGATAATGATTTGAAAATTAAATCATGAAAAGTTGTCTAATATTAATGTAATATTGAATAAATAATGAAAGATAAATTAAAAGAACGAAATAATAGAAAATAAAAATCAAGTCTTAGTGCTTCAGCAACTTAACACGGTCTTGCTTTTATTATTTTTCATCTTTTATTTTCAAAATTTTAGTTATACATTTCGTAGTAAACGCTGCCGTAATTTTTCATTTAAACTTTCGATTTTAACTCTTCCAGAGCATAGGGTTAAAAAAGAATCATTATGCTTTTGCATTGGTGCCGTTCTTGAAATCGTATTCTTCTTCTTTAAATAAACTGACACAGCTCAACAAGCTTGAGAAATACTGTCAATGCGCTAGAAAAGAATAAAAATAAAAATAAATAAAAATGAAGTATTAAATAATTTGATGTTAAATTGCTGAAGCACTAAGACTTGATTCTTATTTTCTATTATTTTGTTCTTTTATTACCTTTTTCATTATTCATTCAATATTACATTAATATTAAACAACTTTTCATGATTTAATTTTCAAATCATTATCTTTTCGTAATTAATTTGTTAACTAACTAGTGAAGATGGAGATGGATTGGACATACCCTGAGGAAACCTGCCAGTAACATCACCAGGTGGGCACTAGCATGGAATCTTCAGGGAAAATGAAAAAGGTTGACGGCCGAGAAGCACATGGCACATTGAACTTGAGGCAGACACCAGAAAGATGGGATACAACACTGGAAACAGGTTGAGAAGATTGCCCAAGATAGAGGAGTAGAGGAGTGTTGTTGGTGGCCTATGATCCAGGATGGGTGATGAGTATAATATGTAGATTTAAGTATTCCATATTGTAACCATTGTTTGGTACCAAGGTTTTCACGCTGTTAGTAATGGGTGCCATAAAAATCCGTTCTTATACCACGTGACAGCGAATAGATCACAACTATTTATCTATATGTTGACAAAAGATTTTGATGTTTGATTTTGATGTAGATTGGTGTATGTACCCCGGATGTCAATAGAAAGGTTACAAGCTTTTGGTACCGCTTGCGTTGGTCTATGGATTGACTCGAAAAAATCTCGTTACATTTATGATAAATTCTTCATGACACCCAAACGTTAGAGAGTACTCAGTAAAAACAACAATAGATTATCTGCCACAAGAAAGTGTTAATAAAACGGCTGTATTTCCCCGTCATGCGAGGCACAGTTGAAAGAAGAAGAAAGCGAAGAAGACCACGAAAGTGCTGGATAGACATAACAACATCAAATCGTGGACAGGACTATCGACCTCAGAGCTGTTGTCGGCCACCGAGGACCGCAGGAGCTGGCGCACACTGACTGCTGCTTCGACACTCTTGACCCCCCAACGATTGGATAGTCATGGGAAAGAGTGAGAGTGAGTGAGATCTCTCCGTTACAGAACAAATTGTGTGACATGTCCTGTCGAGGGGATAAAACTTCAAAATGTAAGGTAATTGTAGATACAATATTATGGAGATTCAAACCATTAAACATATCTTCCTTCCCTTGAATTCTCTTACATGAAATTATCGCATGATCTATCATGGTAAATAGCGTATGTCTATACAGTTGGTAACTAGATCTATCGTGATAAATAGCGTATGTCTATAGAGTTGGTAATTAGATCTATCGTGATAAATAGCGTATGTCTATACAGTTGGTAACTAGATCTATCATAGTAAATAGCGTATGTCTAAACAGTTGGTAATTAGATCTATCATGGTAAATAGCGTATGTCTATACGGCTGATAACTAGATATATCATGGTAAATAGTGTATGTCTATACAGTTGATAAATAGATCTATCATGGTAAATAGCGTATGTCTATACATTTGGTAACTAGATCTATCATAGTAAATAGCGCATGTCTATACAGTTGATAACTAGATCTATCATAGTAAATAGCGTATGTCTATACAGTTGATAACTAGATCTATCATGGTAAATAGCGTATGTCTATACAGTTGATAACTAGATCTATCATGGTAAATAGCGTATGTCTATACAGTTGGTAACTAGATCTATCATGATAAATAGCGTATGTCTATACAGTTGGTAACTAGATCTATCATGGTAAATAGCGTATGTCTATACAGTTGGTAACTAGATCTAAAATGGTAAATAGCGTATGCATATACAGTAAAGTCGGTAACTAGATCTATCATGGTAAATAGCGTATGTCTATACAGTTGGTTACTAGATCTATCATGGTAAATAGCGCATGTCTATGCAGTTGGTAACTAGATATATCCTATACTATCTTTTACAAGAGTTCATAGATTCTTAATGAAACATGTACACTAACTGATATGCAATACATGTATTTACATTTGGGGTAAGTATAAGAGCTTAGCTTAATCCTCTAAACTCCCCAGGGAGCATTGGGTGCTAAAGAGTCTCCTCCAGCCATTACGGTCCTGAGCCAGCCAGGCGAGTTCATTCCAGGTCTTTTTCATCGAGCTTAACGCATCCTCCACTGTTCTCCTCCATGTCCCTAATGGCCTGCCTGTCTTTCTCCTTCCTGGCGGAGTCCATCTGATCGTTGTGAGTGGATGTCGGGATTTGTTCATCCTAAGGACATGGCCCAACCATCCCCATCTTCTTCGCTTCACTTCTTGTACAGTGTTACTTTTTATTTATTTTTTAAATTTTTTTTTGGTAAATATGAAGAAGCGCTCGATAATATAGGCATCCGCCGATTAGATCTGACCATGGATGCAGTATGTTGCCCAGGTACACTTCCTTCACCTCAGATCTTGACTTTTCCTGATTACTCAGAGTAGACACAGCGTCAATGCGTGAGTAGGAGAAGTTTGTAGGGGTGTTTCTCTAAATTGTATCATGGTAGGAATTGAACTTTGCCAGGGTGGCGGTCGGACCGGCCTGCTCTTATCGATTTTCAACCACTGAGGATTCTTTTACATTCTCAAAGGCACATGGGACCTTCGAGTTTATCGTCCGTCTCCGATAGGACTAGGCGCTTATACCCTGCCTACCACAGGATAAGGGAAAAGAAGAAATTCGAAAAATAAAATAAAATAGGATTTCAACATCAAGCCTGCACCGACCGGGAATCGAAATCGACTTGTCGAGCTCGAACTCTAGACTGTTTTGACTCTGTAGGCCAGCGCCGTATCCTACTGAGCTATTCATTCTCTAAGCGCTCGATATACCAATATAATGATATCACATGGTATTATAGATTCCTTTTTTATTTTTATTTAATTTTTATATGTTTATTTTAATTTTATTTTTATATATTTATTTTAATTTTATTTTTATATATTTATTTTAATTTTATTTTTATTTATTCATTTTTATTTCATTTTTATATACTTATTTTAAATTATTTTTATATATTTGTTTTTGTTTTATTTTTATATATTTATTTTTATTTTATTTTTATATATTTATCTTTATTTTATTTTTATATATTTATTTTAATCTTATTTTTATATATGTATTTTTGTTCTATTTTTATATATATATATATATATATTTGTTTTATTTTTATATATTTATCTTTATTTTATTTTTATATATTTATTTTAATTTTGACAGAGACGAATACATCGGTCTAATTCATTGCATTTTCCTTAAATAGTCAAACTATTAAAAGAGAATAGAATAATAATGTTGTATGGACGAACTTTATCTTATTGGAATTAGCTCACATTCCCTTTATTGTAAGCGATTGCTTATCCAAATGAAATATTCACGATGAATTTGATAGTTGAGATTATATAATACAAGTATTATAAACAATTTTATTTATTTATTTTTTTTTATCCAAAAAGGGATTGTATTATGACGCTGAGAATGCAATACATTTTGTAAGTTGCTATCTTGATCTTTGCACATTATAATTAGAAATAAATTTTTATTCTTATTTTTTGCGATTCTTTCATTTTTGCTGTAAAAAACATTTAATAATTTTTTGGCAATTTCGAAAAGCTAGAAAAATCAAAATAAATTAATAAAAAGTAATTAAAAAAAACAAATATATATATATAAACAAAAATATAAAAATTGAAATAAAAGACAAAATAAAATTATGTTCTAGTATGGACAAAGAACATCTCCGTCTTTTTAAAAATGTATCTTACAAAATGAACAACGAACAAACTAGGGGAGCGGATAGATCAGTGGTTAGGGCGCTCGACTACCACGCCAAAGGTCCCTGGTTCAAACCCGTGCAGGCTTGTATTTGAAATCCAAATTTATTTCGGGTTTCCATAAGTTGCTAGGATAAAGAGTGCCAAGTCCTATCGTAGACGGACTATAATATCGGAGGTCTCATGTGTATATGTAATATACGCATGTAAAAGAACCCTTGGCTGTTTCAAGGCAGTCTAGGAAAACCCTGATATCACCAAAGTAGTGGACATGAGTAAAATTCAATACAACAACAAAAACAACAACAAACAAACTAAAATAAACAACGGAACCAAACTAAACACAGTCTTCTCCACATACCACAAAACATTTAAGACGTCCTTTGAAAATAAAAATAAAGTAGAATTAAAAGATATAATATAAACAATTAACTCGAAATTCTATTCTTTGGCTCTCTTTCCATTTCCAAGAAGACGCGAAGATTATAAAGAAATGATCTTAATTAATTAAGCGAAAACCAACTTTGGATTTGCTCATTGCAGCACATTGGACATTCCCAAGTCTGTTTAGAAGAGGAAAGCGGGTATAAAACTTGAATATATATTATTCTCCTGCTTGTCAACATTCAGTCAAGTTAAGCAATACTATCATAACAAATCTAAAACAATCAAAAAATAAATTGTTGAATGTTGGGTCAGGACTGTCACACATTTTGAGTTTCTAAGAGAACTCTGCGACATAAATTATCTAAGCCATGTATACATTTTTATGTGACGTGTGTTTACCAACAGAAGGTGCGATATGTTGGCTCCACACCCGACTGGCCCAATTCATGTTGGGAGTTTTCCCCCAAAATCTTGGCATCTATTGTAAGTTTGTTTTGAATCATCAGACAATAATTGCTTTTCTTTGTGCGTATGTCTGAAATGGAATTTAAATGGAACGGATTATGAAATATAAAAAAGTACACATAGCCCCCATTGGTGCACCTTGCTTAGAGAAAATGACTGTCAGTTTTCATGAAGAGCCTCGATCTATAATAATAATGATAATAATAATAATAATAATAATAATTATAATAATAATAATAATAATAATAATAATAATACTAATAATAATAATGATAATAACAATATAATAACCAAAAATAATGATAATAATAATAATGATAACAATAAGGAT
>JASKDV010190436.1:0-10000 GCA_032466395.1 Aegires albopunctatus
AGAGAGAATCACAGAGAGAGAGTCACAGAGAGAGTGAGAGTCACAGAGAGAGAGTGTGTCACAGAGAGAGACACAGAGAGAGAGTGTCAGAGAGAGAGAGAGAGAGAGAGAGAGGGAGAGAGAGAGAGTCACAGAGAGAGAGTCACACAGAAAGAGGGAGAGTCAGTGAGAGAGAATCACACAGAGAGAGAGAGGGATAGTCACAGAGAGAGAATCACAGAGAGAGAGAGAGTCACAGAGAGAGAGAGAGTCACAGAGAGAGAGAGTGTCACAGAGAGGGAGTGTCACAGAGAGAGAGAGAGAGTAACAGAGAGAGAGAGTGTCACAGAGAGAGAGAGAGAGTCAGAGAGAGAGAGAGAGAGAGAGAGAGGGGGAAGTTACGATTACGTATCGCATTACATTAATCTCAATGATGAGAGACCAAAGGCCGGAGGTTTTCAGGTAAGTATTAATTGAATATTTGATTACATTTACGCTTAATGGCATGAGTAGTGGTACATCTTACGGAGCCGCAGCCGTGACAAGAGCTGGTTGGTTATAACTGTTATGAGAAAACAAATGCTTCATGTTTGATATGGTATAATCAATATTAGATCTAGGTGGTCAGTAGAGTTTTAATATAAATTTTAATGTATCTTAATAATTGTATCGAAACCTCTCAACAAAATGACTTTATAACAAAGGGCGACCGGAAGATTTCATAAGAATTCAGACTTCGCTCTAGTATTTACAACAATTTGTTTACCTTCCCCCTTGCCACCTCCCCCCCCCACACCTCTCCCCCCTCTCTCTCTCTCTCTCTCTCTCTCTCTCTCTCTCTCTCTCTGTCTCTCTCTCTCTCTTAACATTTCTCTGGATCACAATCAGTCATGATTTATATCGGATTGGAGGACACTCATTGGACAGATAATCAAGTATCTCATAATTAAACCTGTCGACATCTGATTTATTTAACTCCGAGTTGAGCTGATATTACTTAAAGCACCGTAAATCACATTATGATAATTCAAGAACAATGCCCCCTTTTTGCATAATGTGCTCATTCTTGAATTTATTCATAATTCCATCGGCGTTTTCAACATAGGCGGGTGTTTCCCAGGACCTGTGCTGTAATTCATAGGTTGTATTTCCCTCCCCATTTCCTTAAAATCCAGCTCTTTTAAAACACGTTTTCATTTTCTATCTCATTCTATTTTTTTTTTAAATGACCGAGTCTTCTAGAACAGATCTTAACTTGCCTGGTAATTCCAAAGCACCAATGGAAACATAGCACGATGTCAACGCCCATTCTACTCACGTCTCGAGGGTTAATTCTCCGCCTACATCAAATAACAAATAACTCCACGCCAGACAGTGGTGATGACAATGGCCAGTTGCCTAACCCAATGGGAATTTCGACAGACTTAAGGTCTTGACTTTAAACTATCGATCGCCAAACTCCGTTGTGTATAATGGCTGCATGGCTGGCTCGTTCATCATTTAAGTCCATTGAGAGCAATACATCTTTGGTCACAATACGATGGATGGTCATTAAAATATCATAATGAATAATAATATTTGGCATATTTCCTAAAGTGCAGGTGCCGCAATAATAATCGTGAGCAGTTTCATGATAATTATAATAATGATACCTCTTGCGATACTGTAATTCACATTGCAAATATCCTCGTATTGAATAAATGTTTTATTTTGCCACGACCGTAGAGACGGCGATTATAATAGGGACAGAATCAGAATTGGAGAAGGAAAGGAAGTCTAGAGTCTAGAGTTCTAGTAGGCTATAGGTGAGGACAATACTTGTATACAGACTCTCACAAGAACAGCGTCAGATTTAGCGCTAACGAGAATCGAACTAACATCCCCTTCGATTGCGGGCTGACCGCGCAAGCTGCTCGACCATGGCGTCACATAAGTTGTAGTGGTGAAGACATTATGATGAAACTACATGTATGGCGTTGATGGCTCTGGTAATGAATCTGTTATAATAATATTTATATCGAAGGAAGCACAAGGCTATCTGGTTCACGCATATCACTTTCTCTAGACCACCCAGCGTCATTACTCTTTCGCTGCTCGGATGTATCCATGCATGCTCATCCACCAATAAGCTCACAAAGTTTAATTGATGGACGTTTACAACGCAATTGAAGTTAATGCATAATTGGAATTTCAAGGGTGGAATTGACCATATTATTCAAAGAACATTTTAATATCAAGTTATTATTTGGTATAATATGATGTTAAACGGGATTTGTTAGAATTGTATTATTTCAAGCTGAACATAAATGTAATTTAATCCCTAATAGAATCCGATGCATAACGGATTTGTTTAGAATTTGATAATTTAAATTGACGATAAATATCATTAAACAACATAGAAGAATCTGATGCATAACGGGTTTTGTTCAAAATTAAACTATATAGCGGCGTGCATAATTTACATGAGAGGGAACGGGGTAAGAATGCAAAATAGGAGGACTCGTCTCAATAATAAACCCAGATAAAAGATGTCGATATTAGACAACGAGCCATTTTGAGTGAAAGGGGAATCCAAAATCTCCGTTTTTATCAGAGATCTTTGTCTTCTTTATTAAGATACATTAACTATTTCGCATGAAATCACATCTTGCTTGTAAATTCCTGGAAAGAAACTCAATTCCACATTCGATTCCAAAAGAAAGCACTAAATCAGAGCGGTCCTTGCGTGACTTGACTCATTCCATCAACATTCCTGCTTCAACGCTTTCCGATTGGTGTAATGAACTCCTGTCTGCGCTGACAAGGGTCTGCCGCCATTTTGTTTTATGGTCGATAAAGAAGAACGAAGCATCCTACATTTGCATAGCGTCCATTATCCTTTTATGTAAAGGTCACTACCTCTACTTCAAAGGATGATAGAGATGCAAACGATTATTACTTACATGAAGGATGAAAATGCAAATTATCAAGAATTCCAACTGACCAGTGAAAATATTTCAAAAAGAGATACGGTTTTGTTGGGTATGATATTATTAATGCCTATAATATATATTTTTTCTAAACAATGTAAAAGCACGAGTTACCATGAAAAAAATAATGCTATACCTTAGGCGATAATGTATCCACGCGTTTCTAAACAAAATAATCTCATTAGTTTATACTGCCCAAATTGTTATCGCTTCTAGGTCGTTTGTTCAAGATCAATTAATTGTAATATTTATGTTTTACACCTCTATAAACCATGATTGATAAGGAGTATTCCAAACTAGCAATTTTATCTCTAGTCGACATAAACGATCATCTCCAGTTTAATTTCAGAGAAAATCGTGAGTGATTCTGGCGCATTCTTCTGCACAATATTATATTACATATCGATGAAATATAATAATTAGAAAAATGAGATTGTTTAAGCTTAGCTCCAAAAGAAATATATTAAACCGTTTTACGATTGATTTAATCCATTTATCTCCCTTGATAGTATAAATGGTCCAAAATAATGGCTTGTGTCCACAGCGTCCATTAAGACCGGACCTTTGTCTGGCCAGAAAATAGGAGATACAGAGGGACGCCAATCGGATAGAGCGGAAAGACAAAAAAATATTCCGACCTTTGCGAAGTGTTTGCATTGTGCAAGGCTAGTAGTGTATTATAATGCATACATTTTCCGCGTGGTCTGGAGGGACACTATGCACACAAGGCTTGATGGGGAGCGGATAGCCCAGTGGTTAAGGCTCCCGCCTACCAAGGTCCCTGGGTCAAATCCTTGGAGGTCCCATGTGTTTAATATACGCATTAAAAAAACAACAACGCTGGCTGTTAACAAGACAGTTTAGGAAAACCCTGATATCGCGAAAGTAGTGGTCATGGGTAAATTCAATACAACCAACGAGGTTTCAGTAAGAAAAGATCCTTCTACAGGCTGTTCAAAGAGTGACTACGCAGTGAACAATGCTTTGAGTCAAAAACCATCCATTGGTTCGAAAATAACATGTATTCTGAAATGAAATAGTTATAGCGAAGAGAATTTTGACCACCCTGTATATCTGGACTGTTCATAAAGGTAGCTGTTTACAGATTGGTCATACCGTATGACATAATTTGTTTCTCTTCCACACAAGTAAGTGGCGTCTTCAATCAGATTGCATTATACAGGTAGTAAGTAAAGTGTTGTTTTGACAGTTCTGGTAATCATAATAGGGAAGACTGGGTGTCATTTAATTTAAGCACGTAGTTAAAGGTATCAACCAAATTGAATATTATATGGAAACTAAAACGGTATCTCAATTTAAAAAACAACAACCCATCTCTCCATTTTCGGAAATCTGATTGCAGTGTATAACTCGACGGCATTAATGTATTCTATACAAAATAACAACCTATAGTACACTATAATTTTGTAGGCACATTGCTTCTAGACGGAGACAGTAAAGACAAAACTGCAATTCTAAAATGAAAATTTGCTATCTGAAACTTTAATTGGCCATATTTCAGTAATTTACAATGGAAATGTTCACGGGGATTTCATTCCGATGATAAAGGAGAATCAATGAAAAATAACACTGAAAAGCTTTCATCATTATATCATTAGATACTTAACATCAAAATAAGTTCCAATTTCAAGATGAAGTAAATCTCATTGTTATCATTTCAATCTTAACTGGTCTCGACGACTGTTCATAATTACTATGTTTCCAGAGAATTATTTTAGATAACTTTGATCTAATTCTATAAAAACACAATTGGAAATTATGATAACAGCCTGCAAAATATTGGTTGGTGGTGGTTGGAAGTTGATCTGAGAAGGGTGGGTCTAGAGAGGGAATTATAAGGAAAGGAAGAGCGGTGATGCTGGGTTGTATTCTATCCTTTGTATTAAAGCAACGGATCTAGCATGTAAACCAATCATTAATTGGCAGAAATGAAAACATTATAAAAGTTGAAGATTTAAGTGACTCCCATAACTCATACATGGTTAGCATAATCTATACATAATATTAAGTTTAAAACTTAGAATGGTAGGCATAATATTCAAGCGAGAACGCCTAGAAGAGAGTTAATGACACGAAGTAAAACAAGTATGAGAAACAATAAAATAATACATTATTTTAGGGTACATTGATTAAAATAATGATTACTAACAGGATAATGCTATATTAATAAATGGAGTGTCAAGTCCTGACGGAGATAATGGACGACATTGTTTGATACGGTAGATTTATGTCCTTTGCCAAACTTATCCTTCTATTGGAAGCTGGTTATAGGAACAACATCAGAAAAAGCAAATCGAGGACTAACAATAGAGCGTGAGTGTGTCATTTTGAAGAAGTTAATAATAGACTTAAGTCATTTGGGTCATAAATCCACACATGGCTTTAAGCGACGGACTCTATTGCTTTGGCCAAGTCATATCAGAAAAATAAATGACAGAATGACTCAGATTTTTTAAGGAAAAGAACATACTTTATTTGTCATTACTGAACCTTGCTTTCTGAAACTCAGCGAACTTGTTAATAGTAACACAACGTGAAATAAGTGATATTCATGCATACCATTATTAAATGGATTTGCTGATATTGTTTTCCATAAAAGGCCTGGAGCGTTCTGTAACCATGGCTTCGCCCATAACGCTACATTGACATATATGTGGTGCGTGCACCCTCTAGCACAACATGTGAATCATATATGACGTCACTTATTTCTTCTGTCGTGATCTCACGCAATGCAAACTGTGCCTCAGTCTGTGCGAACCAAGCAGAAGGACAAGAGGTCCAAAATGTTGGGAGTTTCAGTGCTACTGTATTAATAGACATGATGATGTTAACGAATCGTCGTTAGAACTAAATAAATCACGTCGGGGTCACCAATATAACACGATGAAATGCAATGAATAGATCTAGAGAGATCAAGATAGATTTAAGCCATTTCTTAAGCGACACTCACAAACTTGAAGATAACGAAGACCAAGTTGAGTGACCAAGGACCTGAACTGCTTTATGATATTTCGCCCCATCGTTCCGTAAGAGTTCAGACATCCGGTGTTCGAGGCTGTCTTTCACATTCAGGGGTTAAGTCCACTGTCACTCATCGCAGAAAAAATTGTTTGGCATGGCATACGCCGTCAAGTTAGCACTTGGGTAAAGGAGTGTCATGAGTGTCAGGCATCAAAACTTTTATTATAAACTCGAGCACCGCCGAAACATTTACAGTATCCGACAAAAGATTTTTTAATGTAAACATCGATATTGTCTGCCCGCTTCCACAGTCCTGCGGTCATCGATACCTTCTAACCATCATTGATCGAAATACATGGTGGCCAGACGCAATTCGTATACCAAATATTACGACGACCGAATGCGTTCAGGCTCCTGTGGGAGGATGGATCTCTCGTTTTGGCGTCCCTGGTGACATATCATCTGACCACGGTTCACAGTTCACATCAGCTTTGTGGACTGAAATATCTAAACGTCTCGGAGTCAGATTACATTGGACGACAGCGTATCACCCCTAAGCCAATGGAATGATCGAACGGTTTCAACGTACTCTCAAGACTGCGCTGAGGGCACGACTCACAGGTCCCAACTGGGTGGAAGAATTGCCATCGGTGCCCCTGGGCCTCTGTACTCCCAAAGACGACTTGGTTTATTCGTCGGCAGAACTTGTCTACGGTGAACCCCTGACCATTCCCGGGGAGTTAATTTCTTCCAACAATTCGCCATGGTCTGCCACTGAATTTTTGCACCTTTGCATACACCTAGACCAGCCATCATACTACATCTTGCTCACATTTACCCCCATCCCTTTTAACGGCCAAGTACGTTTACATACGCACCACACATTATCATTAATGCCGGTGATAAATTTAACTTTGATTTATTTTCAAACGAGATCCAGCCCAACTAAAGAATTGACCAAGAGCTTGAGCAAGGGACCCATCCCATGACCGTAAAATAGACATTGGGTATATCACGGCTACAATAACTATGGCCTTTAGCCTATTACTAAGATGTCCAAAATAAACTTTTCTCTCAATGTTTTGATGACTATCGCTGTTAATCACTGGAGAAAAAGAATAATATTTGCGATATATTATTTTAAACGATTTAAGTAAAAAACGTATATACTTTTAAACTATCACTAAACCATTATACACATAAAATATGATATTAACGTGATTTTACACTGTTTAACTCCACAGTGAGCAGAGCTAATGGCTAAGGCTTCGTCAACTCTATTGAACATCAGCGACAAAATAATGCTGTTAGATGATATCAAGCAACCAAGCAATGAACTTAACGACCCAATTTCTAATCTCTCACTTCGGAGGTTTCAGATGACCATGGTTGGCTTTTGGATCATTTTGTCAATGGTAGGAATATGCACCAATGTCCTCAATCTACGAGCCTTCCTTAGAATGGGCCTAGAAGACAGTGTAACAATCTCATTCTTTGTCTTGGCTATTTCTGACTTTGACATCTGTGGTATCGCTTTTGTTGAACTGCAGGCTTTTCTATGCAATGTATTGCAGAAAGAATTTAACCTTTGGTTCTATATACCACCGTTGGTACCCACTTTCTATTTCATGTGCGTGCGAAGAATCTTTAACACGACGACCATTCTTATAACCACATTCCTTGCTCTCCAACGATGCCTTTGCGTTGTACTGCCATTCCACGTGAGAGGAATGTTCACCAAATCTCGTACTCTTATATTCATGGCCACCATTTTCTCCGCTTCAATAATCTGTTATAGTTTATTTATTTGGCGGCATCGTGTAACGCAGATAAAGAACCAAGAATGGAATGTCACGCAGCTCATAATCTACGTTCCACCCGGAAGTGGTCCTTATTTGCTTCTGATGGAGGTCGTCCTTGGTATTGGGCTAAATATAGTATGCCAAAGTATTGTTATGGTGTGTCTCGTTGTCATGGGAGTCTTTCTTAACAAATCTCTGCAATTCAGACGTGCCGCAATATCAGCCACAAAAACCCAAGATGATGATCGACAAGGAAACCTCGTTCAAAGTAAGACTGTAGAGAAAACCAGTTCAAAGGAGACGCAAGCAATGATTCAAGTGGCTCTTGTGTCTACTATTTTTATTGTCACTAATTCTCCATATCTAGGATTTGGAGTGACAAATCTGCTTATACCAGAATTTGGACTCCACCAGGCGCTTAACAATATGTACGAATTAGTACATAATTTAATGTTTACAGCAGAAATATTGAATTCATCTGTAAACTTTGTAGTTTATTATAAATATAACACAAAGTTCAGAAAATGCTGCTTTCAACAACTGAAAAAATAGCGCACGACTATCATATCTCTTTAATATTTTTCTTGGTAACGAGCATTCACTGACTTTATACATTTACTAGACATTTTCATATCACCAGGCTATCTCGGCGCGTAATATTTACATTCTACCTAAGGCCTGAAAGCTCTATTCAATAAGTAATAATTATGAGTACACAAGGACAACAGGAGGAGGAAAACTAAGAATTTTTTTTTTTATTGGAACATTTTTCTTTCTCTTGATTTTGTTTATATATATTTTCTCTATTAATGGTTGATTAATTGGTGTACATATTATCTTTCCTCGACCATATACGTGGAATCATGATTTGGTGGTGGATATTTGGTATTTGAAGATCGAAAGACCTCAAGAGGTTTTATTCCTGGAAAGGAGAATTACGTGTCCTTAATACAGCTCTTTACTCGCCGCATATTCTCCACTGGATTCGAATGTAATCTGATTACCAGGCTAAATGCAGCCATTTGTCAGTATTCCAGAGTAAAGAAATTTTCAATAGTTCAAAGGCTCCTAATCATTTAAATATTCATTCATTTACAATTTTCTTTCTTACGTTATCATTTGCATTCAAATTCAATTTTTAGTTTACAGGAGATAGGAATAATAATATATCTTATATATAATAAACATATTGAATGTATGAAAATATAATACTTTACTGTAATGTGAGCTAAGAGACAGGAGACAGTATATACTTAATTATATTTCATGGTAAAGAATTTTAGATATTGACTGTGTCTAGATATTCTAAATCTAAGGATATCATTAGTATATTATCACTTTGACCTGAATCAATGCGTGTCCATTGACAAGACGGTTGCCATAGTGACATCAAAGAAAGGAACCCTTTTTTAGTAACAAAATTGAAGTCAACAACATCCACTTTATTGTCTTATGTTTGATCCTGTATCTGATAGACCCCCCCCCCTTCCTCCCCCCCCCCCTCTCTCTCTCTCTCTCTCTCTCTCTCTCTCTCTCTCACACACACACATACACACACACACACATATATGTATATATATACTTACTTCTCTCTTTCATTCTCTTCTCAACCTCTCAACTCTCTCTCTTTCTCTCTCTCGCCTTAAAAATCAACATCGTTTCAACATATAGAATTGTAAAATTTTCCTACATAAACTTTACTATGTACCGCACTGTATATCATGACGTTAGCAGTGTGTTACATATTTCGTGTTGAAGTGGACGCTTTAATTCTGAAGACTGATTTTACTCGATGACTTTCACCTTCTGTCCAATTTTACTCTTGTTAACTTACGCAACTGTTTCATTTCTTCTGTTTGATTGGACACCCTCACTTTGATATATTATTATTTATTTCATTTACTGATGATTTTCAGGCCGTTCATTACGCATATATTATCGTCGGTGTTACCGTAACAGTTGTTTATATACCAAGCTTTATTATTGTGCAATATAGATGCAATAACTTCAAAATATGAAGTATGTATTCTTTTTTCCCTCTTAATCTAGTAATCTTCACTAAATGATGTAATATATTAAATCTATGTACAATGTACTATAATATGCTGCTCAACAAACATAGGGGATATTTATCATTCATGATAAACTGTTTTGAGTTAAGTTTTCAGCACATCATAAATTGTACTCACAACTGCAAATAGACTTCTTGCCCACGTTTTCATCATGGACACTGAGCGTCAAGGTGTGTTGATTGTTAGTTATCCCCCT
>JASKDV010190447.1:0-11631 GCA_032466395.1 Aegires albopunctatus
ATTAACGATTTTTTTGCCGACCACTAAAGTTCAAATCACTTTGATTGGTTCAGTGCTTTTTCCCCATGATGATTGGCCGATCACAATCTCCCTTGTCTTCAGCGTAATAGTTTTAAAAATTTCACACACACACAAACGCGAGCGCGCACACAGTGCATCATCACTAATAATACTAATCATCATCATCATCATTGCCTTTCAGTTCCACCCCTCTGAGTGAGAGCATTGGCCACGCTCAAGCGAATTCCATATGTCTCTTAAAAAAAAAAAAAATATTTAACACGGCTAGACCGAGTAGACCTCAACCAGGGTTGCCTGATGTATTTTCACAGAAGAGCCAAATTGATCACATGAAAGCGCAAAAAAAAAATATATATCCAAATTAATTTTCGGGGCCAAATTCAAAAATGCAAATAGAAACTTTTACTTTTATATTTCATATTTACAAGATGGGCTGATCTGTTTGAGAGATTACATTATAAATGTACTGGAGGATGGCCTCATCTGGGTCATCACCTTTTGTGTTCACTTGTGAATCATTCAGTGGTCTGCTTGATTGCGTGGTGGTGCTGGATGATGGAATTAGGTCAGGGTTTGAGTACATTTGTGGATTTCTAGCATTTTCGTCGTGACATTAAAGCTTTTGCAACACACATTTTTCAGCTGGAGATGGAATTTTATTCTGAGTATTGTATCAGGCGAGCCAAGTCCAAGCTTGTTATTATGCTTTGTTTTTGTTGCTGCTATGATAGAAAATAACCTTTCCACTACCGCATTGCTTACAGGAACAATCAGAAAATTTTATTGAGGGCATAATCTGCCAGCTACTTCAAACCAGTAGCTCTTACTCCTTTCCAGAAATTGGCTGAATCGGTAGAGACACCAGAGTCCTTGAATACTTGCTCTCTGATTGATCCAGTCAATGCACATCAGTCTCCTGTATTGGTCTTCAATAACTGATCCATTACTGGCATTTCTGAGACGATGCTGACAGAGAAGATCCTGAAACTGGGATCTGCTAATGTGATTCAATACAACAGCTGGGTTCAACAAACCGAGGTGTTGAAAAAGTTTGGTCCATTCTGGCAGCCCCTTTTTCACTTGCTCTAACGCTTCCTCTAACATGTCTTGACATCTTTGCTTTACTTGTAAAACTCTGAATGAAGTTTGCTTCTTCCTGCTTTTCTTCGGTGGAGCATTCGTCTGTAAACTTGAATTCCATGTCACACTCATCCAAAGATTTATTGGCACCGTTATTCGAATACAGCCTGTCCTTGAGACATCTGTACATGAGAACAAGTTCTTCTCAGAGATGATATGTATCTTCTTGGGTAGATTGAAAGAGGGCATTTACTCACTCGAATTCTTGTACTACTGAAGTTGCAAAATGGAAGTATACTTGGACCTGAAACATTTCCTTCAGCATTCTTGCCTTGTACTTCACATCTGGTTGCCCAGGAATGCTAACTTCCACAACACTGAAGTATGCCAACAACTCATGCCAGTTCACAAGAATGTTGTACATCACCTTTCCTCTTACGAGCCATCTTGTCGCAGATGTTTTCATGAATGGATTGGGGTGAGATCTACCGCTTTCTAATCCCGCAACAGCATTTATGACGTTGAAGAGAGCACTAAATGCATCCTTGCGAATAGCAGTATGTGCAAACCAACTGGGGACTTTAGAAGAAAGCCAATACATGATGGCAATTTTCAGAAGGCATGATGAATACATAGTGCTAGTGAGTGACAAACACACTTCAAAAGTGTACAGTGTGGTGATGTCTCCTTGATTCGTGTGAATACACTGTTGTTTTTGCCAACCATAACAGATGCACCGTCACAAGATAGTCCAACACAATTTTCAAATGTTCCCGCTAAAGCGTCCAACCCTCTCTCCAGTGCCTGAAATAATGATCCAGCGTCGGTCTGTATCATGTATCACTGGCACTAGATACTCCATCCTAATGTCTCCGGAATCGGAAACATACAGAACAGCGAAGCACAGTAGCTTTTTGTGTGATCACATTAGTAGATTCATTCATCAATTAAAATCAAAAGAGAGAAATGTTTATCCCTGAAATCGTCTTTCAGCTTATCTATAAGAGATGGAGCAACAGCGTTTCTGAGTATGGACCCATATTTTGTACGATGTAGTCTTATTTTTCCGATTGTACTCCCCTCTCAATACGCCATGTCTGAATAATTTCACTCAATGATATCGGGCAATGGCATGCCATTGATACTGCCAATTCTATTTCTGCCTTCTTCTTGACATCATATGATACATGTCCAGTGGATTTATCTCTTGTTGTTTTGATAACATGCAACAAATCTTTCGTTGGCGATGATGGAATACGCTGCTTATGTTTATCGCTGTTTTCGTGTTTTGGATGCGATGACAACATGACAGTACCTACATTCTGCATTGTTGCTTCCATCTGCTGACTGTCTAATCCATGGAAATTTCTCCTCCCATTCTTTGTGATATTTCCTACCACTTTCGTAGGCTCTCCACATAGATTTAGATGCCATAGTGGTCTCTTGTACACTCTACACTTATCAAAATGTCTTATGTTATATCTAATAATTCTATACTAATAATAACTAAGAACTAAATTATCTTCCTCTTTAGCAAGTGTTTAGATGTTAGTTAGTTAATTAGTTATTTGGAGTTTAAGGGCTCAGTCAACACTAAGGTTATCTCAGAGTCCATGAAAAAGTAAGATGATAAGCTAGTGAAAATATAAAAGCAAAAGTAGAAGAAGTAGATTTTAGAAGAGGGAAAAAAGTCGCCAAGGAGGAAAAGAAGTACATGTACTTCAAATAATAAGTACAATACATATGATAATAAAGATAACTAAATGGAGAGATGATTTACAGAGAGAAAAACTTCATCTCCAAAAAAAATTAAAAAAAATAAAAAAAATAAAGATGGCCATCAAGTATCAAGCCCCCCAAAATAAAATGCACTACAATGCAAAGACCAACCAGGATTTTCCTAACGCCCTTTGTGTACAAAAGTACTCGGTCCCTCTATTTAACAAGTGACCCTGACAGTATAGTCGAGCAAAGCACACAAATGGGGGATGGCCACCGGCTGTATGCCTCCCTCCCTCCCCAGGAAAAACCCCTCCCTCCTCTGAGGGGACAAAACAGCCTGATAGACAGAAGATAGGACAGATGGGAGAAGAAGCTCCTGTTCCCTTGGTCGCCTCTTACGACCCGCACATGGGGAAGCGTTGGCCCTATTCTTTACCCCCGGGAACCACAAGGGAGGCAGGGTTCGGTTCTTGGTCCAGTCCTTTATACATGTACTTATACTCTCTACACTTTGCCACTAGGTAACATAATTAGATCGCACTGCATGAACTTTCATATGTACGCTGACGACACCCAGCTTTATAAAGGAAGTGCTCCATTAGAACTTCCAGCCCTCACGGAGAACATTGAAAACTGCTGTCACAGCGTTAAATTGTGTATGAATATGAACAAAAATAAATTGAAATTCCATGAAAAAACTGAGGTGCTCCTTTGTTCCTCCGAGTCAATTCTCAAGAAAATTGAAACAAGTACATGTATCTCAATCGCAGATATCACCGTTCCATTCTCAGAAAAAGCGAAAAATTTGGGTGTTTTTCTTGACAGTTTTCTTTCAATGGACTTTCAAGTAAACAACATGATAACTCACTCGTGATTCCTTGAAGACACTGGTATCATCCCTGATTCTCTCTCGGCTTGATTATTGTAACTCTTTGCAAAATAATGCAGCAAGACTTGTTCTTGGAGTATCATGATTCACGATATCAAAAAGATATCGTAAGTGATCTAAAGCACCCGAAATGAAATAAACGACAGGATTAAATTGTTTTGGTTATACTTTTATAGTTTAGCTAGGATGCGGCAATAATTAATTTTTTTTTAAAACTTTCTTTTTCAGTAGCAAAGGAAATAACGAAATAAGAAGTACATGTATATTTGTATGAAAAGTAGCTTTATTAATTTCTAAAGTGGACTGAATCATGCAAACAATTTGAACAGACTTAAAGGATAGCATATCAGCATCTGCTATAAACATGGCCCCCCAAAAAAACTGTTTTCTTCCGCAGTCATCAGCTTTAAGATTCATCCATACTGGCATTGAAACAAGGTACATCAGCGTATCATCATATAATATAATATATATATATATATAAATTGAAAACTTGCAGCATTCACACAACACACTATATTGCATACAAATATTGTATAACATACATATGTTCAGTAAACAATGCTAACACGACAACCCACAGAGATTTTGAATAATGGTTTGCACACAGCCTTACGGGCCATTCTCATACAGTTTCTTGCGGACACCATTTCTGTCCAATAAAAGTCTGTCGCAGATTTTAAAAAACTGCTTCTATGTATTTTTTCTTTAGCCATTCCCATGAAGTTCTGTCATGTCGGTGAACAGACAGTCTGTACTGTTTTGGGAAAGTCGCGAATTCTAAAACCGCAACAAGCTGTATGAGAATGGGCTTCTATCCTCTAGATCAATGAACTTCCAACAATTGTGCCATGAAATTTTGTCAAGGCACACCAGATAATATGAAAAATGGGTAAAGATTTTGCTTTCACCTGAATGAAAAGTAACGCTCTCCATTTCCAAACTAACATTTAGTGAAACTAACAAGTTATCTAAAAGTAATAAAGCTGAAAAAGGCTGCCAAGCCATTAATTAAAGTCAGTCTTATATTATCCTTTTAAATTTTGCAAGTGTGCCGTAATATAAAATCAGAAGTGTACCATTGGTATATTAAAAAAAAAGAATAGACGAACACTGAACTAGATGAACGAATAACATATATCTCTTGGCTGTATTATAACAATCTTCAGTGAAAGAAAGTCTAGACTCACAAGACAAAGGTTACAATCCTTTGCTACCTCAACCTGACACTTTCTTTTCTATATAAAAAAAAAGTCAATACGAGAATTCATACAAAAATATTCCCATGTTGAAAGACAAAAATTCTATGATCCAATGGAAGTTGATATAGTAATAATAATGTTAAAAATAAGTCATGGTAAATAAAGCAATGGGGAAAATATCATGAAATTCATTGATGGGAACCATGCACCACAATCTATTAAGAATTATAATAATAATGCCTAACAATATATAATAAATAGTCGTTATGATTATTCTATAAATATTCCGTTAAGCCAAATTTTCCAAAATAGCCAATTGGGTTATAGTTTTAAAATTGTCAAAAATGTTAAATATTCTGCGGTCAGTTATATAATCTATGCAACTTGAATCCTTATACTTTAGAGTTGACTGAATACTCATAAAAATTCAACTTTCCATATGAAAGTCTTGAGTGAAAATGCAATGCCATATCAATACGGTATAACAAATATAAGGCCACCGTAGTTGAACAAAATAATCAAACTGCCTTTAATGCATGAGGGACTAAATGTCTCACATTAATGCCAAAGATGAGTTTCTAGAATGTGAAGTAAAATCCACCAGAATGCATACAAATTTTAAGGTATTGAATTCAGTGGTATATTTCAATAATGACTGTAATGTGAAGAAAAATATTAATTGATTGTGCAGCTGGCTAAATCGGGAATGTACATAGCTAAAATTCTCAATTATTCAAATCTCGAGAATTTGGTTCTCTTTAACTGAAGAATCTAAATGTTCGTCTCTCATATCATCACCATACATACACTTAGTTAAGTCACGCACTGATGTAAATGAGATGATTTAACCCAAAAAAAATAAAATAAATCACGTATTAAATGGATGATGTGTTAATGTAATGATGGTGAATAGCATTGCATTGCATATTTAAAGGTCAGCTGCACAATCAACAATGGAAACACACGAGGGGACAAAATAAATGAAGCATGATGTACGATAACTTCCAAATTCCTGAGTATATGGCATACGTAATTCACTGCACTCGTGATCAAGATATATCCTCACAAAAGTGCAGGTGATTGAAACACAATGGTGCATAACAAATATCTCCCGACAAAGGCTTACTAAACCACCTCACGCATAGCCAAAGGAGTTTTTAGACGATGAGCCTGCCATTCAATGAGTTTTGCAAAATACCTTTCGTCACGTGAATGCAAATACGTCTTAGCTGCAGTATTCTAAGTCAAGTGTTGGAGAGTCAAATTTTTTCAGTTCAAATTATAATTATCAATTATCATACTTATTTACCAGTACCATAATGACACGAATATAACCAAATATGTTGTTATTACGATTTGGTTTTGACAGTCGTAAGCTGCGTAGTGAGAACGTCACACAGCCAGCATATATGCTCAAAACTAAATGAAAAAATTACCCCACCCACTGACAGGGCAAGCTCAGCTCCAAAAGCTGTGCGCGAGGTGGTTGAAGCTTTTAAAACTGTCAATCTTATAAAAACTCGCAGTAAGAACTTAAATCAATCATCAAACAAAAATAGCATGCATCAATGATGTGAACTATGATGAATGAAAAGAAATTTTTTTTACAGATCAAAGATTTCTGCTAAACGCAGATGATATGGTCCTAAGAGGACTGGTTTATCAATTGCTCTTTGACATGGTGTGGAACCCATGTTGCTTTACCACGGACAGATGTTGAATCACTGCAAGTTTCAGTCAGTGCCTGTTAACACCAGATTTAAATGAGGAAAATAGTGGATTCGGCCTCTCCCTCGAACTCATCAACGCAACTAGGTTTCCACTACCATACGTCCCCAGCAAGCGTGATAAACCAGCCGTCGGCAAGACAAATTCTAAAACAATCAAAGCCGGAGGAAATGTTCACTTACTTCTATATGTGACCATTGCACCTTAAAAAAAATTAATGAAGGAATGAATCATTGCTTTGTGAGGCGATTACAAACACTGAATAGATGAAAACATGCGCACACACATACATCCATGCCGAATATATTTTTTTACAATAATATTGCTTCTTTGCCTTCAAAAAAAATATTTTAAAAATTAAATCATGATAGAATGCATCAAAATCAAAGTGTCAATGACTATTGCCAATATTCATCTGAAGAATCGCACAATGTTGTGAAATAATTACATTAGTCTACAATACGATTTTTATTAAACAAACTGTTCGATTATCAAAATGATCAAATGACAACCTCTTGTCATGACATTGAAGCAAGTCACAAAATGGTGTAGGAAAAGAGGAAGAGGACAAATGAAAAATGACAGCTGACATCACCATTTGAAATTCACTATTCTGAACCGGCATACAATTTTCCCCGAAATATGAAAGCAGTATCTGCACTGAGATGATCTTTTTACAAAATGATAAACTATCATGATAATAATTTTTAAAATGGTCTTGAAGTCAGAAGTTGTCTTTATCTCTTATATTTATAAATATATAAGTTTCCTTTCCTTCAATTCAGGCCCCATAATTTATTTTTCAATTTTCTAGACCTACAGGTAGACATGGGTATTCCAATTCTGACATGTCAGTATAATGAAAATTTGTCTTAAAGTAGATAAATATGAATGAAATCCATTACAAAATGATTAGTTTAATCCAATTATCTCAAGATTATTATCCCTTTGTCAATGTTTGTAATCATGTACTTTAGTGACATTAGCGACATCAAACCATGTGTTTTGCAACGATGATGAGATCTTCTTTAATACTAGAGACCACTGCATAAGAATGTCATGATGTCAATTGTTCAGAAGCTATCAAAAGTTATTAAACATAAAAAGGAAAATGTACAGATTCGTCAGAATAAATCAAGCAAAATAAAAATGTGATGAAAAAAGAAATAACAAATAAGATTACTTCCCATTCCTGGTGGTTATATTATTATACAATATTTAAAGGGAGGTAAAGCATCCCTTCAGTTAGTCAAGAAGTTATTGAAGAACATATTTTTTCCTGTATTGGCTCAAAGTTATCCATCCATAATAAGAATTTCTTTATGTATGAAATGACTTCAAAATGTAAAATAAAAAATTATCTCAAAATATTAAAATAAATTATCAAATGCTGATGTATTGAGCATTACAACATGTACATGCTTATGCTCCATTAGAGAAATGGTTGTTTGGAGTTTAGGGGCTCAGTCAACCACTAAGGTTATCTCAGAGCCCATGGGAGAATAGAAATAAAAAATGCCTTTAATACCACAGAGTATGGAATGAATTCCACATCACAAGACGTTCTTTAGGCAAAAATTGAACTCACATCGGTGAAAAAATCTTAAGCGGCATCCCCTCTCCCATAAGATATAAAGTTTTAAGAAATAAATTAATGCAAATATAATATAAGCTCTAATCTATTCTCAATTGAACACGAAGTGATATTGACTTGACTTAACAGACCATCAATCAAACAACTATTTAACAGTCACTCACGCACCAACCACTGATTCAACATCTGTTAGGATGCAGCAGATTTTGCTCTGGAGGCACTGGCGGTTTTTGAATTCAAGAGCTTTTCAACCATCGTTCTAGCATACCGCAATCGACTTGCAAGGTCCCTTGAACATCCATATTTTTCAATAAGATTCAATCGGTAGGTACGAAATTCACGCTGTTCATTAATGTATGTGACAGCTGCCATGAGGGGGCACACTATGATTTTTGTGTGGTCTTGGAAGAAGTTTATCTGAAAAATCAAGAGGCGGAACACAACGCAATTATGATATTGTCAAAATATTACTTCAACCACTTCTGTAATATATAAAACAAAACAAAATTCAACCAATGATATGTCTGAAAAAGGGGGGGAAAAGCCTACCTGTAAGGTGCCATTACTGAGATGAAGCACAATTGCATTTTTGGTCCTGAACCAAGTACGCAAGAAAGGTAAACGAATCATTTCATCCGAATCACGGGGGGTCATATTAGCACCAGCCTATAAAAAACAAATTTTCAATAAAGAAATCATTGCCACATTCAATTAATCATAATACAGGGTGATTCAAAAATATGTAATGTCCAAGTTCAAGGCCACCAACAAACCCTGCTATATGAGAATGAAGACCTTCGCTTTATTATTTATTAAAATCAACTCTGCAGTCGGCAAAGTCGGAAAGCAAAACTGTCGACTTTCTGACTTGCCAACGGGGTCAATCAGCAAATTGGACAGTCTAGGCATATGTGAGCACAAAAAGATAGATTGCGCCACTATTGTCGGAAAACAAGAAGGTCTGATTTCTGTCATGTATCTCTCATTGTACGGAGCTTTGAGCTCTTATGAGGAAAATGCGCCCTATAAATATCTATCATTAATATTAACTGGTTTTCTAATGCTAGGGCTTTAGATCCATTCAAACATTCATAATCAGCTATCACACCCACTAATTCAAATCTTTGGATATTTTTAGAGAAAGCAATTGTCACGATATTTGTAAAGTACACAGCTAAAACTTGTCTTGCGTTAGATCAATATAGGAATACTTTTCCTTTTAACTCTTGACCACAATAGCAATTGTGGTTCATAAGACTTACCTTGAGAAGATGCTCGTTCATATAATTTCTGAAATATTTCAAAAGGGTCACTTTCTTTCCCAATGTCTCGGGAAAATTACGAAGGGTGTGATAATGTTCTTTGCCATCTCTTTCAATGTAATGAATATTCCTGTAAAGATAAATAAAGATGAAATTTTTTTTTTTAAATTTTCTTCCCAATATAAATTTGGATACAAATAGGGATAAACATAAATTCTAAAGCAATAATAATAATTTGTTTTTAAAGTTCAGTGAATTCATAAAAGATGGTTGCATTGTCTATGAAAGTTGACTTAAAGTGCAAATGAAAGTTTCCTTTCTTGAAAAAAGGTTCCAAGTTTGATATATTAAAAATTCTAGATCTATACGGTGATCTGGATGTCTAAACTTTGGCATCTTGAACGTTGGGTTGATGAAATCAAGCATAAAAGACCAGCCATAGTAGATATAAAGCAATCCCACGACTAAACTGTTTACCTCGAAATCCTGTACTATATCGGCAACTTTTAGAATTCTTTAAGTTGATATCTGTTTTCAGTAACGATTACAGATTTCATGCAATATTAGGGGGGTCTGCAAACCTTAAGTCAACTTACTCGCCATTTGTCAAAAGGATGAGTCTTGTGGAGTCATTGTAGAGAACACCAAAACTATTGTCACACAGTTGATACCCAAGGCCGTACTTGTCTGAGTAGTCGACCCATTTGCTAATCCAATAAATTGGAATGGCCGCAGGGTCTTCTGATTCATCTGAAGCGACAGAGAACGACATATTCGTAGTAAAGTTGATACAACAGAGACTCAGACACATAAAATCATGGTGGATATTATTTTTCAGGTGATAACTGCCCAGTTGCTTGCTTAAATATATCTGCTCCTCAATAGAATTGACATGACATTATGAAATTGTTAGGTTTCTGATCTCCATACCCATTAAAAAATTGACACTTAAAGAAGAAAAAAAGGAAGGTGACTTTTTTTTCTTTATTTGATTACTGGTGATTTTTGCTCGGCTTTGGGTTTGTTTTGTTTTTTCAACAAAAAAAAACCCCATTGAGTTAAATAAATCAAGATAATGTAAACTGAGGTAAACATTTAAATTCGTTTTTATAAACCATTATTTGCATACTTTGTTCAAAGCATCAGAGAAAAAGTTTTAAAAATCAAAACTTATCCAAAAGCTTTTTAATATTAAATATTTTCAAAGCAATGTTATTTGATGTTGAAAACTTTCCCAAATGTGCAAAAGGGATTATACCTATTTGTGCGTTCAATCGTTCTCCAGGCTTAGAGGCAATCACAGCAGAGAGCTGACCACACAAATCTGACAGGTAGTAATCTTTTGGTTCATCTTCACCTGGAAGAAAGTATAAAGTACAAAGAAGTCATATTTCACATTTATACAAGTTGCCACTTCATCATCTTCTTTTGGCAGAATACGCTGCATTGGTCTCCCAAAAGCACCATCACAGGGTTCGCACATATATCTTAAAAAGAAAATTAACGACTTTTTAGGACCTACTTAAGGACCATGGGTAAAGCGATTGCATTGGGCAATTGCCTATGTGTTGATCCAAACTTTTATGTTTTTCATCTTCACTTCAGTCTTAGCACCTTTATAAGTACTGGAAGACTGATTGTACTTTGTTACCTCTGCAGCACCGCCTTGAATGTTACAGTTGCAACTCCTGTCGTGACAGAACATTACTGGGTTAAATTAAAATGCAGTGTATCTCATGCTTCATGGGTCAATGTCTTCCATGCCTATTGGCTAAGATTGTAAAATTTAAAAGACTGTTAAGGACCTGAAGTCCAAATAATAAAAATTTAGGATTTTACAAGGCCATGATAGAAGACTAGAATTCTATGTGTCAAAACCCTCTCTTTAAACAGTTCCCTAAAAGACCTCTTAGACAAAATTGAAATATACCATTTAACAGTTGAACAAAAGTACCACTAATCAGTGATGCTTCACTGTCACTATAATCGCTACTAGGTAAACTTAACACATTGAAACATTCCCACATGGCAGAAAATACTCAGAGAGCTAAAATAATAATTTCTGCCTTAGCAACAACTTATTGACAAAGTGTGTGCAAGTTGAATAATAACTTTTGTGTCATGTTGTTGCAT
>JASKDV010190458.1:0-11629 GCA_032466395.1 Aegires albopunctatus
TCTCTCTCTCTCTCTCTCTCTCTCTCTCTCTCTCTCTCTCTCTCTCTCTCTCTCTCTCTCTCTCTCTGTTTGTTTTTATTATGTAGCAATATGTCATATCTATGTGACAGTTATGACTTTTATTTTTCTTTATTTTTCAAATTTTAGATGGCAATCCAATGGATTCTAAGAGGAAGGCTGAAAGTTGGAAGAGAAACCGCAGAGCCTTGGTAGGTGTTGAACAAATTGTAAATCAATTATAGGCAATGGTTTTGGGGGGAGGGGGGTTTCAAATCAGATTTGACATGTGGGACCTCATTATATATTTCATATCATAAATGCATTTATAAGAATTTGATTTGATGGTGGTTGTTGCTGGGGTTTGTTGTTGTTATTTTGTTTTTGTTTGTTTTGTTATTAAAAAAATACCACCCAATCTTCAAAGACCACATGACATGGCATGGTTTTTGTTTTGTTCTTTTGCTACAAATATTATTATGGGATAGAGAGAAAAAACCTGATGTATTGCTTATGATCCTTTAAGAGTTGGTGACTGATTTACAGAATCATCAACCTTTTTCTTCTCATTTCCAGGCTTATTCTACAGTAGGAACCCCCGACTATATAGCTCCTGAAGTGTTTATGCAAACCGGTTATTCTAGCTCCTGTGATTGGTGGTCTCTAGGCGTCATCATGTATGAGATGCTTATAGGTAGGTCAACTAATGGCATCATTTATTTGGTATTTTTAATGCTAAAGGTAAAGAGGGTTTTATAGTCCATGTCTCTGCACCAAGTGCAGACTCGTTTTCTTTATCAAGATTCCCTCTGAACATACACTAGAGCAGCTGATCATTAGCTTTTTCCTGCTAGCATATGGACAAGATAAGATCTTTTGTCGCTTAACACCTAAGTAACAATTGACGAGTACACTTGTAATCTATAGATCTTACAAAAGAACCTCCGACGAATGTACTTGCAGCCTATAGATGCTAACCAGGACCATTGACAAGTATATTAATTCTTAGAATCTGATGAGCAAAAATGAAATTAAATATTGAACCAAAGGCAAATTCTTAAGGTGTGGTTTGTTTCATAACTAAATCTGCCTTTTAGTGGACATCAAAAGAACAATATAGGAAACCTTTCTTATTCTGGTATATCAAAAATTTGATCCGACCATGATGGGTGGCGATCTCGATCATTGGGTGCAGTTAATAGGAAGTTGGGCCTGTCACACAATGTTAAATAGAGTGCTCATTTTAATTCTCCTGAGTCAGGTGAAGAAAGCTCAATTTGATACCAGCTGGCCACGCTGCCCATTAGACCATGACCTTTATACCACATGTCTTTAAAGATGTCAATATTATTTTCATCCAGTCTAACACCTGAGAGTACATGTAAACCAAATTATTGTGAGAAAAGGTTACCATGATTATGAGGGATATAACTTACTTTCATTCAATCTAGTGAAAAAAATGGTTTTTTTTTAAATAAAACAAATTTGCATGTCACTATTCTGCATTTCAAGTTTATTAGCTTTAAAAGAAGTTGAAATCTTTCCTACTGACTCAAAAGAAATTGTTATCGGTTTAACTTTTACAGGCTACCCTCCATTTTGCTCTGAGAATCCTCAAGAGACGTATCGGAAAGTCATGAATTGGAGAGAAACCCTGATTTTCCCACCAGAAATGCCAATCTCCAATGAAGCAAGAGATCTCATTAAAAGGTACAGTATCAATACAATCAGCAATAAATCATAGTTATGAAAAAAAAATTATATATCGTTATCCTCTTTGATGAATAGTTCTTTGCCACCTGTTTGGTTAGAACAGTTGTACTCTAACTCGTGTCCGCGTTCCTTTGGGGACCACAAAGCAATTTCAGGGGGGGCTTCAAAAAGGTCACAGTTGAAATTATTGCAATTTTACAAAGTCCAAGTTAATTTAAAAAGGTCCACAAGCCATTTAAAAGATTGTAAAGAGACCTCCATGCAAAAAGAAGATCTTAAAATTGTTTGAGAACTGCTGGGCTGGAGGAAGATGATTTCTATAGGCCGAACTTGTTTAGTCTCTTAGCAATATTTAAGCAATCACCAATATAAAGGAGGGGGAACAGATAGCTCAGTGGGTCAGTGGGTAAGGCCTACCAAGTCGAAGGTCCCTGATTCAAACCCGTGCAGGCTTGATGTGAAATACAAATTTTTGAGAATCCTTCTGCCCCTATCCTTAAGTTGCTAGGATAAAGAGTGCTAAGTCCTATGATAATCTTGGAGGTCCCATGATTACTTGTAATATCATTTCAATGTGTGTCCCCACCAGGTTTTGCTGTGATCCAGAACACAGAGTTGGCGTCAACGATGTGGAAGAAATCAAGTCCCATCCTTTCTTTCGGGGTGTCGACTGGGAACATATCAGGTCAGCCTCTTGTCTAGTGGTTGGCAACTAATCTATGCTTTGTTTACTTATATGGTCGTTTATATATTCTTTTAATGTAACATGCAAATCACCTTTGGTAATACAATTAATAAATAATAAAATTCCACTTCATTTATCCCAGAACGGAAATTATCATTTGGTATTTACCGTCACTGAGCGTCAGCCATAAGAAGAGCGCCTCAATGTAGGCCAATTTGTGTAAATAACCTTGCTCAAGAGTTACACACGGCGTCTCTGATGAGATTCAAACCTGCCACCTTTAGCAATAAAATAATAATTGAATCCACTAACAGCCATTTATTCTTAGGTGTGACATGAAATTATAAATCTGATGGTTTTTAAAAACTCTCATACTTAACCATTGCTCACAATTTTTTATGAGCTGCCCTGCACATACCAGTTGATATAGTTGGTGGTTTGTTGTTGGGTTGGGGGTTTTTTTTATTTTATTTCTAATGTTCCTATAACCTGGTAACTGATGAAATTTTCTATTTGATAATTTTTACTAATTAAAGACCAAGCCATGCTTAATAATTGTTCTTATCAGATCAGAACTAGGTTAATGAATCTTTCAATATTATGATTTGGCACACTGATGGTAAAAAACAATTTCATTTGAATTTGTCAATATAATTAAAGGAGGATCCATGACTGAGACATAATATGAACTGCTAATTGTGTGGCATCATGGTCAAGTGGTAGATATTTGGGCTGGTGATCGAAAGGTCACAGGTTCAAATCCTGGTTGGGTGCGGTGTTGAATTCTTGGGAATGACTCTTTACATGCATTTCCTCACCATACCCAGGTGTGAAATAGGTACCTGACAATAGGTAGAGGAAGATCTTGTCAGTATGCTAGAGTGAAGCGCCTTTCATCTGGTCGCACCCTCTGTATGCCCCCTGGGGGGTTGAGAAGGATTTGAATTGCAATGGCGTGGCAGGGAAACTCTGTAAAGCACATTGAGCACATTTAGTGGGAACGCGCTATATAAGAACACTCTTTATGTATTGTATTTCTATTTTTCCTTCCTTTTTGTATGTAGGGAAAGACCATCAGTGATTCCAGTTGATGTCCGTGGTATTGATGATACTTCCAACTTTGACGAGTTTCCAGAAATTGACCTCAAGCTACGTGAGTTATTTTTCAAATGAGACTTTTGCACTTCTTTTGTAATTTGTTATTTCTTTTATCCCATCTGTACTGTTGATACAGATATCGTTTGCATCCAAAATGAAGTGTATTTCTCTTTATCCTTAATAAAGATACTGCATAGTAAATAGGGTTTGAGGCAGGGGGGTTTCAGATTAATAATATTTAATATTTTAAGAATATGAAATAAACCCCTCTGCATCACTAAATTTTTTTCGTCTTTCCTTCTATAGATTCTTGTCTTTGTCTCTAGGGGGTTATTTCATATTCCTTATGCATTAAATATTATAAATATACTGCATATGGCAGATATTATTATTTGCATTCCAGATTAATCTGCGAGATCTCAAATGGATGACTTTTGTACAATGTTTAACACCTTAGTTGTATTTCATACCGCATTTCTGCTATTTTACTGCTCGACACTACACAACTAAACAATCACAAGCAATATGGGCCAATTGACTTGCCAATCAAAGCATTAGCAGGCTTTGCCAGGCATGCATAATGCTATAAACCTCAAATCTCACTCGTATACATTAATCCTTCAGTGTTCATACCCATCCTAGGGTTTTTATTACATAGCCCTGAAGTATCTGACTTAAAGACCCTGACGACAAAGATGTTAATATGCCGGTATTATTATTATGAAGCGAGAAAACATTTTTACTTGTGTGAATACTATTTTATAGGTATGTATACATGGGAAAAATTTGAATCAAAGAATTTGTCTCTATGAGGTGATGTTGACAATTGTTGTATGTGCTGTATTTCAAATTTGAATCAAAGAATTTGTCTCTTTGAGGTGATGTTGATAATTGTTGTATGTGCTGTATTTCAAATTTGAACTGCTAAGTGTTTGTGGTTATAGGCTTATTTATAATATATATTTTATATAAATTAGAGTTGTGAAAAGACAATAATCATTTTTCTTATTATTATTTGTTTCTATTGCAGCTGCCTCCCAGTCAAATGAAGAAGAATTAATAGATCCCAAGTACAAGGATTGGGTCTTCATTAACTACACTTTCAAGCGATTTGAAGGACTGACCCAGCGAGGCTGCTCTAGACCTTCATTGCACAAGAGTTGAGAATTCCAGCACTTACTGTTAATTTTGTGTCTTTCCAGAAATGTCGGTTTTGTGACATTTTGAGATCTTAACAACAAATTTAGAATGTACATTTTCAGAGACATTATTCTGTACGTTGGCCTTGAATGAGACAGGCCATAGTTTATTTAGAAGTGTACATCTGGTCAGAGATATACATTTCCCTTGCAGAGCATCTTTATGGCACACTTTACTCTGTTGTGTATATGCGTTGAATGTATGTATTGGTAAATACATTTTTGTGTATCGGTGTGTTAGAATGGCTGTGGCTTTCTATTTTTGGATACAAGTGGACAAATTTGTTATCAAACAGAACTAAGTGACATTGATCATCAATACAGATTTCATTGCTAGCATTCTTCCATGAAATTTATTTTTCATTACTTTTCACATGAAGATATTTGTATTGGTACCTTGTCAACTTTGTAATCTATCTTTCAAATGAATTTTATTTTCATTCATTTATGTCTCATTAGGAAACTTCATTTTTATAGAGTACCGGAAGGTCCTTCTTTCATCATTGTATTTTTGTTTCCATGACTGATTTTTTAACATAGGAATTTTTCATGTTCACCCTTTTCCATTTATAATTAGCCATTATTTGACATTCAAGAACCCTCCCAAGAAAGAATTTTCTCATCTGCCCTTGAAATTTTATCTGGCCCATCCACCAGACATATTGCATGTTTCTACAATCAATGACATTTTTCTGTGTTTCAATTTGAAACTGTTCAACAAACCTATCTCGTTATCTTGTTGTCATCCTGTTCCTTATATTTGTAAGTAAATTTGTGACTTCTTTAAGGCCGTCTTGGTCACATTGATTCCTAAACCTATTCTTTCCAGCTGTTGTCTTTCACTCTCATGACACAAGAAAGAAAGCAATGAGTTGGGAGTGGTCATCAACGTTTGGCAAATGTGGCAGTTTTTGCCTTTATGTTGCAGCAGTCGTATGAAATAATTGTAGACCAAGCTGTTTAAGTTTAAGCTTTATTTGGTGTTTTTCCTTTTACGCTCTAAATTTGGATTCAAAAGCAAACAATTATATTTGTCCAGATTTAATTTCTCTGCTAGTTAATTATAAAGATATTGACACTGTTTTATCGTGTTTTTATATTACGGTTGTAGTCTATTTTGGGGTGGGTTTTTTTTGTTGTTGTTAATTAGATTAGTTTCAAATAGGGAGTTCATTTTTTTAAGACAGATAATGCAGATTCAAACTTTCTTTCTTTTAATTGATAAAAATCGTATTTGATATCTGCAGTGTGTAATCAGATTGTTTTTCATCTGTTACACTGTTGGCTGGGTTTGTTTTTTGTTGTTTTTTTCATTTCTAAAGATTGATTTATATTCCACACTACAACAATAGTGAAATAATGACATTTTACAAAAAAAAAATGTTCTTCCATTCCATAGTTGATTTAAACAATTTATTAGGAACATCTCTCTTCTAGTGACAAATATGATTTTATGCTATTGCTGGGAGGGAGATTTCATTTTGATTTATTCATTTTCTTGATTTTAAAAGTTGTTTTCAGGTTTTTCAAAGGATGGCTTTATACTCACCTGTTCCCTATGTATAGAACATGAAATGAAATATCAGTATTTTGTTTGAATTTGAAACACAATCAATAAATTAAACCACATAGTTTGATTCATTTTCCTTTTGTAGAAAAAAGCATGCCCCCATCCATTTTCTACCTGATTTTTTTTCTCTACGACGATTGCTTTCCAAGTGATGTAGCCTAGTTGTCTTTTTATTTCTCGATATGGCATCTAGTACGAATGGCTATGAAAGGCAGGGTTGGCAGCACGGTTATCCATTAGGAATGCACACACTCAGGGTTATCCGATATACATTCTAGTGCCTAGAATTAGAATGGAAGGAGGCAGTCATTTCAATGAAGAGAACTACATATTGTGAATGAAGTTCAAGGCTGGTGGTATATGAATGAATGTTTCTGTTTGTATTTTTAGGATACCATTTTCTCTATCTCCTCATTTTTGTTCTCCCTTCATATACCGGTATTTCTTTTTTTTTTTAAAGAGGGTGAAGTGTTTTGCAGTCTGTATGAAGCAATATGGATAATGCTGATGCAAACATAGATCTAGATACAAATAAAGTGTGCCTGTTAACGAATGTCCCACTCATATATTGCATTCCAGTTTTAGCAGTTGGGAAAAGATTTCTATGATGTGGGGATAATGTAAAATTGTCAATGGTATAAGCCTTCATTTCAACCTTTTGCCAATTAAGATAAAAACAATTTTCTTTCTCATCATCAATTTCATTTCAGTAATATTTTTATATTTGAAATCTCTTGTCCTGATTGCATTGCCTTGCAATACTTTGCAGCTCTCAATCTTTCCATCAGCTTTGATCATAAAGTTAAGTTTTTGTTAACTCATTCAGTGCTATTGAATATTCTCGTTGGCCATAAGCCCTGCCCACGTAGTACAGAAGAGTGTTTTCACATTTGAACTTGACTTTGCTCTAAACAAAAATATACACTTTCATCCTATCCAACAAAGTTAAATTTAGCAAGAGGCATTCTGGGTAGGCTTGTTCTTTCCTTCTCTTGTCAATAATACTGGGAATATTGATGGGTTTTTAATGAGGTTTTTTTTTCCTTTGTTTTTTTTTATAGCCAACTTCTCCTTTTTATAGGAACATGGCGCAGTATATGGGGGACATTCGCTGAAATTGGGCTCAGCACTGAATGAGTTAATAAAAGAGTTTTAATTTTTAAATATATTGTCCTGCATTGTCATTCACCCTATTAAATTGACATGACATCATTATGTATGACATTGTATTCATTTGTAAAATGTCTTTAAATGATAATGGTGCGGTGTATGGAATTCTAGGTGATACCGCAAAAGGGTCATCTTTTCTTTGAGGGTCAAAATATTTGAACTTTTTTTTTTGGTTCGTCTTTCATTGTTTGAGGCAACCATTAAACTTATAGCAAAACATCTAAGGCTTTATGCTTTGTGATATCAAATGTTTGCCCCAATCCTCTTTTTGGCTTTTCATGTGTTGGCTTTTGATTAATTCTGATATATATATATATACATATATTATCTATTCTGTTCTCCGTTATCAATTTGTTATCTTCCACTTTTGACTTTTCAATCAGGGTTTGCAAAAAAAAACTACCGAAACGTTGCAATTTCTTATGATTAAATAAATTATTATTATGATACGGGATATACTATTAAGGGATTGTAATTCCCCGTGAAAGATGTTATATTCAACCTGTATAATCTTTATACCAAAGGCCCCTTATGTATGCAGAACAGGCCTTTTTGCCACTGGCAGCCTAATTCTCTAGAAATTATTTTGTCAAATAAATCTCTGTATTTCAATGAATACAGGACAATGATGACCTCATATTTTTCAATTTCTTATATGAAAATACAAATTATAAATCTTTATGCATGACAGATAGCATGCAAGATGATACTACTATAAAAGTTTAAGGCAGGAAGCAAATTGTTCAAATGTTGCAGATTCCTTGAACTAGTTGATATATGTATTGGTGCACAGGAAAACCCTTCAAGTAATGATCAAACCTAAATTGCTCATCTTTTCTGAGCATTTTGCACTTTATTAATTGAGCTTAACATCTTTACCGATCCAAAAGATATGGGAAATTAAGCGCATCTGGGTCGCAAATCTCAATGTTGAGTTTAAATTTGGCAAACAACAATAAAAGGAGAGGGTTTGCCTCACAAAGGCACTAAATTAAACCTTTTTAAAGGTTGTTATTAGGATAAATATTCTAACAGGATCAAGATTAATACTGGACTAGCATATCAGTTTCTGTTAAGACCAAAATTTCACTTGAAATGTCATATTTTGACTTTGAAAGAGCCTAGCATGAAATTAGCTTTTGTGAGATGTGACTGGGTTTTCATGTGCGCCTACATATCTGAGTTGGTTGTTGTTTTGTCGGGTTTTTTCCTTTTGTTTTAAATGATTTACCTTTGAACTTTGAACCTGATTGTTTAAAGGGAAAATAAAAAAAGCAACATTGAAATATTATTTTTGTAAGAACAAAAATTCTTTGCTGAAAACCATCTAGTTTGTGTGTTTTCCCGATCCTACTGGCAAAATTGTTAATTTATAATGGCCACCATGGCGCCGAGTCTGGATGATGTTGAAGATGAGTGGAATGCTGTATGATTATTACGGCCGTTCAGTCTGCACAACTCTATGACAGCACCGTTTACTGAAAGACGTAACATAGAGAGATTCTCCATCATTATTTGCTTGTTGATTGCTGTCAGTCGCCATGCTTGTATTATGAATTTGCTGCCGCCCATGTATATGCTATCACTGTGATTGATCTGTTCCACAGCATGTGACTTGTGAAATAATTTCTACATTCCACCATGATTCTCTCCCCTTGATCTATATTTGTTTTTTGTTTTTTATTCCCATGTCTTCTTAGCATCATTTGACCTACCTTTGACCTGCCTGCAAACCTAGACCAACACTGACTGATATATTTGACCCAGGTCATATAGCATATGTCTGGAATTATAGTTATGAATCATTTATGTAACGTTTATGACATTTTATACAGTAATAATAAAATAAATTTTTATTTGATATTATGACATCAATCTGAGTTAACGCAGCCTAATATTATGTTAAAACAAATCATCTGTCAAATTTGACCTTTCAGAATTCCATCCCTTCGTGCCCTTAGTTTACTGTTCAATCCTCCCAACCATATTCTCTCTTCCATAAGAAAGAAATTATCTACACCCACCGTAAGTACCATAAACCATGTGGAGTCGAATGCTATTTTAATCTGACTGCTGTACACTGGTATTGACATTTCTGCTAGTCCTGTTCTCACAGAAAATTACATTGTTTTGGAAAATAATTCAATCCTGTTGCATGTATGGAGTTAATATTGAAATTTCACAACAGTCTAATTATAGAATTATATTCATGCTTAATTGCTGTTGTCGGATTATATAGTTTAGACTGCACTTATAATAACTATTTAGACATTAAAGACTGCATCTGATGGAGGGAAAATTGTAATAAGACTGTCTTTGATTTATCATTACGATAATAGTTATTAATAGTCCCCTATATAATTCATAACCACAATTTATTATCGATACATCGTGTAAGAGCACAAAGAATTTTTTCCATAGCTGTTATGTCAGAACACCAACCATATCAGTCTGGTCTCTCTAATACGAACACCTCCATTACCGGCAATTTTGTTCGGATTTCAGAACTTTCTAGATTAGGGAATACTGATTAATAATAAAAACAAAATCTGTTACCAGAAAATCGTTCAGACTAGAGGGATCAGATTAGAGAGACCAGACTGTAAATATAAAATGTCCCCTTGAGTTGACCATTTTCTATCAAAAGCATTCTGTTTGATTACAATTCAAAATAGTATTGTTGTTCTACCTTACATTTATAAGTCTCCTGTAAATTTAAGAAAAGCCGTTTTCACTGAGGAAATTAATTAGATGGGTCTTATTTCAAATTATTATTTAACCTTGCACTATTCATTCAAAATTGGCCATTTAGCTCTCTATACCTTGCTGCAGGTCATAAACCATGAAGTGTCCAATAATCGTATGTTGGTTTATTAGATTAAAAAGGTTGTTTTCCTACATCATGATGATGACCTTAATTTGACATACACATTAAAGCATGATTGTGCCTCCCCTTTCCCTCTTCCCTCATCCCATTTCATTTTTCTTTTTGAGTTTAAGGAGATATTATGAGGTAACTATTTCCATGCATATGAGGTTTGCTTAGCAAATATTATTCCTAACTTATGGCAATCAGGATCAGGCGTTGTGAATATGCTTCTTTTTTTTTTCTTCTTCTTCTTTATTCCTTTCATATTTGTCCTTAGTACTATGCATAATGAAGTAAACAGTGTAATTTTCAAGATATAACCATATTCTCTTTATATTTTATTTTTGTGTTATTATTTTGACCTAGGCTAGAACAAGCCTGTTTTGCAAAGATAGTTTAAAAAAATATAATATTGGAAAAAATAAATTTAAAAAAAAAAAGGAAAAGAAATTTCATCTTTAATTTTGTTGTATATAATGCTTACTACATGATAAAAATAGCACAACATCATTTTTTTTAAAGAGTATTTTCATTATTGTGACATTTCCAGTCAGTGTTTTTAATTGCACATTTACATTTCAATGACAAGAAAAAGGAAACAAGTTCACATATGAAGTCCTGTTCTGGGCTGAATAGTGAAAAGTGAAAGGCTTTTCTTGTTTTTATTTCATTGAATTGAAGAGGTGAATAAGTCAAGGGAGGGAACTTGGATATTGTTTTAATAGAATATCAGACTTAAACCTTTATCTGCTTTTGGTTTTACCATGTGATTAGACTCTTCATTTCAACATTGGAAATTTTGCATATCATTAAATTATTTCACACATTAATCAGTGATGGTCAGATTTATTCCTGTGTTTGTCATTATGTGTTACTGTCTGCAAGAAACTTTCTTTTTCTCTGAATGAGTGAATATAAAATAAAAGGTAACTATATAACCTGTCCTTTTGAAATAAAAGTAAAGTAAAGTGTTTCCCATACTCATTACTGCGCGTTGAGGAAATCAGGAGTAGTCCATATATTTGTGGCATGTGTGGTAGTTTGCCATTGATTGCCACGCCGACTTTACTTTCGACGAATCTCGAGATCTAACTACCCATTTACTGCTGGGTCGACAGGGAGGCCACGACAAAAATCTGCTAGGAGATCGGGGCTGGCAGTTTAGAAGCCCAACGCTCTACCCATTGAAGAAGTTGACCATTTTCTGGAAGAGAGAAAGTTATGAAAAAGAACATTGTTATTTCTTGATCTAGATCTCTCTCTCTCTCTCTCTCTCTCTCTCTCTCTCTCTCTCTCTCTCTCTCTCTCTCTCTCTCTCTCGCTCTCTC
>JASKDV010190469.1:0-11629 GCA_032466395.1 Aegires albopunctatus
AGCGGAATTATGGAAATGAATTCTTTCTTCATCAGTCAACAAATGACTTTATTGAAAAAAAGGCTCCGTCTTGCAAACAATCGGGATGAATTTCATCTTCAGTGAAAGTTTCACGACCGAGACTTCTCTGGTCTGGCCCGTAGGCGTGACACAGACAGACAGACACACACACAGACAAACACTTTCTTTTATAATATATATAGATAATATTTAGTATATGTCTTTGTTGATGTTGGAATGTCTTTAGTAAGAGCAATTTTAAATACAAACCCTCAATTATAATTGTTTTAAAGTCATTTCTCGTTTTATCCATTCTTTTAGTTGATCCAATCAAAAATTAAAACCCCAAAAAACAACCCAAAGTAACATAGGCTAATAACTCACCTCTCATACTATTTGACAGCCATCCCGTAATAGCAATGGTAATATGGAGTTGCTTGGTCAGGTTGTCCACTCTCAAACTATTTCCACAAATTAAAGGTTCAAATTCAAACTCCTCAATAGCACCAACTCTTCTTTTCATTTTGTACCCTGGCAACGATAAGACAAAGAGAAATAGGGTTGCAGTAAGGAATACTATTAATAATAACATCTTTATTTAGAGAGATAGCAAAAATAATTTCAAGAAAGTTCATTCTTTAATATAAACTTTGATAGAATTTTATCTCTTCAAAAAAGGGCATTTGAATGGACATTATTCCATCATTAATATAAAAGATGATGAATTCATGTGCTTTCATATATTACTACCGAATGATGTTTTAAAAAATACATCAATTTATGCTTTGGGTAAGACTCTCGCTGTCAAGCCAAAAGTCCCTGGTTCAAACCTGTCCAAACTTGAATTTGAAATCCAATTTTTGGGGTTTCCTTCTGCTCCCTATCCTTAAGTTTCTAAAATAAAATAAAAAAATTAATTTAAAAAAAGTGCTTTTGATAAACCCCTATAATTGTTTGACAGTTTTTCCTCTGAATTGTTTGAAATTTTAATCATCAAAGAATCATTACAGTTGAACAGTTATACTGAAATCGGATATACTGAAAGCCCGGTTAAACTGAAAGGTTTTTTTTTTTTAAATGAAATTTTTTCTATATAAATAGATTGTAAGCCCGCTTATACTGAAATATTTTTCGTCTGGTTGAGAACAGAAATCGCAGAAATACTTGGTCAAAAGTCAAAGCAGACTGAGACACCAGCCACAAAGAAAGCAATACAAAAAAGAAAGACTCAAAGAAGATGAAATAAAAAAACCCATTGTAACTCAGTCAGAAGTCCTCATACAAATGGCTGATGCAGCGGTTCCTTTCCATTGACGTAAATAACACCTGAAACACCATTTTAGCATAATAAAATACCTCTACTCAGCGATGTTGCATCATTATCGGTTATACTGAAATCCCGGTTAGACTGAAATTTTTAGACATTTTTTTGAGTTTCAGAATAAGCGGGTTCGACTGTACCTGTAAGACCAGCACCAGCTACACCGAAAAGAGAGCCAATAAGAGCAACACCAGCAGAAGACCCCAAAACTGCAGCACTGGTTCCCCCAATAATGGCTCCAGCACCAGCTGCAACCAAAGGGGCTGCAAGGCCTCCTGTTAGTCCTTCAAAAGGAAGATGTTAAACGAAAGAGAAAAAAAAACATGCATTAAAATGAGATTTACAAATATCTGCCTTCTAATTGTTATCTCTTTTTCTGATGGCATTTACTTATCTTTATGAAGTTGACTCAAATCGTTTATATACCCATCAAATATTGTCTAGGCAAAAGGTGAAGACAGTAAACATAATAATAAATACAAGTATAATGATTCATTTGGGTGTACATGATAATAATTATGATAATGATAATGCTGCTGCTGATGATGGTGGTGATGATAATAATAATGATAATGATTATGATACTGTGTTGATGATAATGACAGGGTTCACACATATTTTGAAATGAAAATCAAGGACCTTTTAAGGACCTTCTTAAGAACCATGGGTAAAGTGAGAGTGTTGGGGAATGCCTTTGTCTTAAGCCAAATTGTTATGATTGTCATCTTCCCTTGAGTTTCAGTCCTAGCAGATATGCACGCACTTTATAAGTACTGGAAGCTTGATCGTATTTTGTTACCTTTGCATTATTACAGTTGGGACTGCTATCATGGCAGAACGTTGCTTATTTAATTTAAAACGCCGTATCTCATGCCTTGCAGACTAAGGTTTTCCATGTCTTTAGTCTTTAGGCGAACATTTTCAAGTTTTAAAGGATTTTTTAAGGTCTTAATTATATTTTGATAAAATTTAAGGACTTTAAGGACTTTAAGGACTTGTTTGAACCCTGTAATGATGAAAGACAACAACATAAACATTATAAAAAGACCCATAACAACCTCCTATCCCAATTTAACATAGCATGTCAGATAATGAACAAAATGCTAAAATATAAGTATACCTCTTAATTTGCATTAGCATTACCAATCAAATGATAAAGACTATTGAATAGGAATGAAATTAAAATAAATTACCAATCAAGGTACCTCCCCCTACGGTGGCCAGACCAATCAGAGCATAACGTTTCAAAGTTCTTCGTTTTTCCTTTTTGGCCTTTTCTTCCTTCTCTTCACTGAAAACAAAAATTAAATAGTACAATAGAAAGCATTGAAATTTCTGTATTAAGACCCCCTTCTTTCTACAACCACTATATCACTAAGAAGTCAAGAAAAAAGACAAGACAATGAAATAAAAGAGAAAAGAGAAAAGAAAAGACAATGAAAGAAAGAAAAAATAATGAAAAAAAAACAAAAAGGCAACACAACCCCCACCAAAACTCCTTATGTATGTAAAAAAATTTGATTGTCAATTTGATGTTTTGCTTTCATCCCTTTTAGTTTTTGAAAGTACAAATAGAAGAAATCATCAAAATCATTAATTAATCAATTTTTCAGTGTTTCACTTTTATATTAATATTATTCTTGAGCTTTAAGCAAAATTCACTGGAGTGAGAAAAATTTATCTTCATTATTATAATTAAAAAATTAGCGATGAGAAGAGCTTTGGCATCCCATACCCATGTTTAATTACTGGTCCTCTGAAAACGTGCATGCAAAGCAGGATATATAGTTCATAATTAAAATCATAATTCTGCCTCTTTTGTATAGTAATGCACACATGTATACATGACATTTTTGTAACTTTGGATTAAAAAAAAATGTATTAAGATAAATGCAGCCATTATGGTTAAGACAAAGAGTAAAAGAAAGTCTCACAAGAGGATGATACTAAATACATATGTATGTATGGATTTTATAATTGCATTTGATTGTTCTTATCATTCCACATCTTCAAATTCCATTCAAATAAAAGTGGTGAAATGCTAGTTGTATTAAGTAAAGAGCAGAATGGTTATATTTCAATGTACAGCAATTTTTTCCTCACATGTAAACAAGAAAGAAAAAAAATCAACAAAACACACATGTGATAGGCAATCTAACTAGTCTATTATTGTTGCAGGACACATGAATTGATTGAAGAGTGCATTAAAATAAATCAGATAGAGGTACATTGGCAAAAGAATGTTAAGGATGGAAATACCAGGTAGGAGGAGAAGAGGAAGACTAAAAAGAGAAGGTATATGGACAGAATAAAGGAAGATATTGTGTCAACTGGATTACGAGAGAGGGATGTGTTGAACCGGACAAATTGGAGAAGGTTGATCTGCTGTTACAACCCCTAATGGGAAAAGTCGAAAGAAGAAGAAGAAGAAGAAGAGAAGGTCTTGAATATTTAATTTATAATGGTGAGAAATCAATTATTGCTTCTAAAAGATTAGGGAAACAACGTATCATAGTAGTCCAATGACAACCTTCAATGTCAGTGTTATTATTGTTAGTTTTCAGTATCAAAATTATTGATTATTAGTAAAATTATCATCATTATTTATGAAAAATTAACAATAATTATAAGAGAACTTTGTAAACCAAAGATATTGAATCAATTGAATGCATCACCCTTTCCTATATGATTAAACCACAATAATTAATTTTCATGCTTCAAACAACCTCAAACTTAGCTAAAAAGAAAAGAAAAATGAAGCTATCCTCAGAAATATTTAACGTAACAAAAATAACAAAAAGGTTAGTTGATACATAAAATAAATGAAAACTGAAAAAACAAACAAACAAGAAAGCAGAACCAGGAGCATAATATTCATAGGAGCTGTTATTTTTCTTTGAAGAATCTTGAATCTTCCGGTTAATGGTCGATGTGGCAAGACGTGGCAAGTTGGAGCTCTTGCCAATTGTGTTATTTCAATGAATAATGATATGATCCATTAATAAGAATTATGTGGAGGGGTGTGACTACAATTTTACTAAATACTTAATTCGTTATTGGAGTATATATTCTTAAAATGGGTTGTGAATAATGTGCAGCAAGTCATAGCAGTGTTGTTGGTGACTGTGTCAGTGATTACTCTTACTTTCCCTGTGCCTCTTATATATCTAACCTAATTGAGCGATAACAGCTGTTAACACATAATAATGGCAGGTGGGAAAAGGGAAGAACTTCATGCTTCCAACAACCTCAAGTTTAACTAAAAAGAAAAGAAAAATGAAGCTATCCTCATAAAAATATTTATCATAACAAAAAGGTTTGTTGATACATAACATTCCTATAAAATAAATGAAAACTGAAAAGAAAAATAAAAACAACAAAAAAGAAAAACAAGGAACATAATATTCATAGGAGCTGTTATTTTTCTTTGAAGGATCTTGAATCAGTGTGCATATTATAATAATTAAATAAGGAAAGTTTATATTTATTATTATTCAATTATGTAAAGGGATGTAAAAGAAAAAAAAAGAAGCAAAGTAAACAATGAACTATGTAAAGGATCTAAACATCCAAATATTAATATCAAGAAAGAGCTAAACATTTCTTTATTTCTACCCAACTGACGGAGACAAGAAATTTGTAAGAGAAAACATTTTTAAAAAAATATAACAAAGAAAGAAACATGAAAAAGATTTAAAAAAAAAAAAAAAAAAGAAGGAATACGAGCAAATCTGTTAAATATCCTAGTATGAGGTCAGACATGATTAAAACATTAAAAGCTTAAATTAAAAGGTCAATAGCAGCCCTCTATCTTTTTGTGCAGCAAAAAATATTAAAGGAGAAAAATCAAACATATATAGACAAGAGAAACAAGTGATATATACCTGTTTTCTTCACTCCTTTAAATTCAAATGGCCATGGGGAAGAAAAAAAGGTTGATTTGGAGGAAAGGGAAACAAATATACAAGCAGCTAAGTATTTTATCCAGCCACAATACTGTCAACTTTTTATAAATCACTGTAATTTTATTACATCAAATTTGGAGTAATAAATTTCAATGTCAAATTTAAAAGCAATCAATTAACAATTTTATTGAAACCATTTGTATTAAATATATGTCAGAGATTGCTCTTTTTCTACTATGGGTTAAGGTCATTTATGTATTTTGGCCAGATGCGGTAAGCTTGCCAATCAATTGAGATCAAAGATACAATCAGCTTTTTAACATAAATTACGGTATTTGAATCATTTTATTTTTTGGCCAATCCTTCTGTCTTTTGCAGTTTGACCATACCATTATTCCAGTTTAACACTGCTTCATTGACAGAGACTAGATATCTAGGAGTAGGACTAGTAGGAGGAAAGATTTAGGGAATTTCATTTGCTTTTGGTTTAGCAAATTTTGGATGGAACATGTTCTAAATATAGAGCGGCTAATAAAGAGATGTGCCAAAACTTAAGAGCGTATATTATGAAATGGATTGAATGGATTACAATGAAATTTGGTACCACATTAGAAAATCAGCTAAAAGTTAGTCATGTGCATTTTTTAAGATATTGGTTTGTAATAATCAAAGCTATCAACAACTTTATTAAAAAGGCAGAAGGAAAAAATATCATTGCTAAACAAGAATGGAGCAAACCTCACCCACTAAATTTAGTTAATCAAGGTGCTCATTTATCCATCACACGGTGATCAATGTTGACAGTTTGTAGTTGTTTTTTTCCAGCTTTATATAGCTTTCCTGATGTTATTAATAGATAATTCTTCCCATCAATTTAAAATTATTTCTTTTAACTCTTGTTCTGAAAGAAGAGACTTTTCTGACAATAAACTCAATATTGCGTAATCATTGAGGTTGAGATCAGGAGACTGAAGGGGACATTCATCCTTCTTGATGAAAGCATCAGTGTTCGAAGGTATGTAGTTTTTCATTTTCATACTAGTATGGCATGCAGCCCCATCATGTTGAGAAAGATAGTAGTAAGAAGTAATGTAGTGTGACTTTCAGCAAAAAATGCCCATTCCACTGTATCTTGATGTAACTGATGTTTTTTATATAAAAATTAATAATTTAGTCATCTGCCTATTTTTTTTGATGAATTATCAGGTCTAATCCAAGAGAGTTTCAAAACGTTATAAACCCTAAAAGTTTGGTGGGATTTGTTTATTTAGAGTTACTGATATATTTATATAATTCAGAACTATACGACATAGCGTTTCACGTTGTCAGGATAGGCTCGCTCAAAGTACACAACAAAACTCTCTGAAACTTCACAGGTAGTTTTGACGAACATCAGATTGTGTTATAGGCATATATAATCAATTTAATTAGTGTTTTCTTTTATTATGGTACATTTGCAAACAACATTCCTATTTTCATAACACGACAATCAAAAGCACATCTGGGTCTTAGCCTACTTCCGTCCGCCAAAATGCTTAGCTGAGACTTCCGTCCGATTTAAATTGACGTTCTCATTCAAACATTGGTATCATCAAGTGATTATTGTGACTGTCTGTCGATTTCTTAGTTTTGCACCAAGATGGTAAGTTGCAAAAATCTAGATTCTAGGCATATATATTGAGTGTTTGTTAGTAGATCTATATCTAGATTTAGATCTCTATAGAACTATAGATCTAAATTTATCTCCATTCATTGAGCGGGGACCATGCTTGTATATATATAATTCAGAACTTTACAACATAGCGTTTCACGTTGTCAGGATAGGCTCCCAAAGTACAAAACTAAACTCTCTGAAACTCCACAGGTAGTTTTGACGAACATCAGATTGTGATATAGGCATATATAATCAATTTGATTAGTGTTTTCTTTTATCATGGTACATTTGCAAACAACAGTCCTATTTTCATAATACGACAATCAAAAGCACGTCTGGGTTTAGCCTACTTCCGTCCGCCAAAATGCTCAGCCGAGGCTACTTCAGTCTGATTAAAACTGACGTTCTTATTCACTGTGTGAAATTGGCGCACACCACACCCATAATTCCCCTTCGTGAACACCAATTCGGCAGACTACAAAGTCTATCCAAAGAGGGTTGGTTTGTTGGCTTGTATAATATATTATGAAAACCCTAATCAATAAAAAAAAAAGTTTGCTTGCCAATGAACAGTTTTTAATTAGATTTTTCTCTTGAGCAGATTAAGTTAATTACCGCAAAGAAGTCTACCAAATTAATTTGTATGAATTGTCTATTGTTTGTAAATAAAAGTTATTTGGAAAACTCCTTCTTAAAATCTATTGCTAACTATCAATTGGTTAGTTTGCATGGTTACTAACCCTAGTCAATGGTGTTCGATTACCTCAGGATTTCTAATGTCATTGGGGACTATTTTAAAGTAGCCCTACATATCATTCTATTTCATCATCAAGGGATAATAACTTCACTCCTTTGTGCTTTCAAATATGTCAATCAAAAGAGTAAATGACTCATCTTTTAAATAACAAACAACAGCAAAAATATCATAATATATACAAATATTTAAAAATCAGGTTATTATAGGAATTATAAGTCTTGGTATGGCACATGTGATATCAAAAAGAGATACCACTGTTCTTGTCATTGAAATATCAAGGAAGATAAAGAAAATGAAATAAATAACTCCTAACCATAGTTTTTTCTTCCAAAAGTGATTCCATCAGTTGACAAATATGAAACTTTAAGGTTTCCAGCTTTAACCATTGAAAATGACTATTCTTTTTCAAAGAACTATCTTTAAAGTTAAAAAGAATAAACAAAATTGAGGCCCTTTAAAATATTAAAATTAAAGTTGATTGGAAAAAGATGAAAAAAATAATGATTATCTGATCAGCATGATGAGGGACATTAAGATGATCATTGATAGCAATAGGGACATTTTTTTTAATATGCTACTATCTCCTTACAGAGAATAAAAGGCAAACTTATCTTTCAAATTTGAAAGCGCTGTAGTATAACACTATGTAAAGTGCAATGAGTATATAATTTAGTGAAAATGCACTATATGAGATCGCTCTCATTTTGTTTTTTAAAAAGAGTAAAAAACATGTGTTTTAAAATTTTAAAAAGGCAATTCAAAAGAAACAAATCAATTGTTTTCAAACAAAGGAAACAACAATTCAACAGTGGCAACATGCTAAGAACATGCTGCAGAAAGAGAATTCAGAGAAGAAGAAGAAAAAAAAAAGCATTTAGTATGATCAAAATGCATATTATAAAATTCACTTTCTTCATTCAACCATACAAAGAACATATTATATCAATATGCTGTGTATAAGATTTGAAACTGTTGGAATACTTACTCTGACATTTCATACTGAGCAAATGCTAGGGACTCTGCCATGTCGCTCTCAATTTCTTCCAATGCATCCCAACTAGTTCTCAGCCGCCATGCAATATGCTTGATAAAAACACGCATTCTTGCATCATAGCACCCTGCAATGAAATTAGTAAACAGGGAAAAACTAATCCTTGACCTTTAACCAAGTGTGACCTCTCTTGGTTACTTAATATAAGAAATATTGTTTCTTAATGTATGCAGTTTCATTTTTCAAGCCACTAAGGTAAGGTATATAAGATACATTATGGTCTCATCCAAACTTTGATGACTAACAAAATTAGACTACTATACTTATATTTCAACCAGAATTTAAATAGTAACTTTGGAAAGATGAAAGCTACAGTAAAATCACTCAATGTTCTGATTGCAGTTTATACCTTGTCCAATGGAAATGGCAAGAAGTTGTGAAACAATTGGCTCCCGTCCCTTACTTAAGCATGGCTCAGCGAGCAGTACGTCGATATAGGGATCCATATCATCCATGCCATGGCCTAAGACCATAGCCTGCACCGACTCACAAACCTAGACATACAAAAAAGAAGAAAAAAAATTTGTTATCTTTGAGAATTTATATCATATCATTCAATAAATAAACTAAGCAATATTGAGGACCATCACCACTATCACCATGCTACCCACCCAAGTACACACACATCACATTAAAAGTAAAACCCAACAAAAACCATACACACACACACACACATAGAAAGACAGAGAGGGTGTTTCTTGACCTATGGGAAGACTGTATGGGACTTTTCAAGGCACCAATCAAAATAGGAGTATAATTTGATTCTAAGACCTGTCAGATGATCTACGACAGGGTTAAGATTGATACTTAGATGTTGAAATGCTATGGGTGAGATTAAAATGAATTACCTGCTGAGGCTGTTCAAGTGAGATGAGAATTACTGCCAAGGTTTCTTCTATAAACTTCCTGAATGATAAAAAATGTGAAACAATTGTTTGAAATATGAAAAAAATAAAATAATAAAAATTAGATAAACTATTTGGTCACATTTTATGACCTATCTAGAAGTTACTCTTTGACATAAATGAAATATGAAATCAATACTTTACTTACTTTTACTTTTTCTGTCCTCTTGTACCACTAGGTGTTGAGGGAAGATGCAATTTTTGAATGTGGTCCATTTATGTTGCCTCCTAGATGGTCATGTCATTTTTGGAGGGATTTTCTTTAACTCCTTCAAATCATCCTTTTCTTGGTCTTCCCCTTACTCTGTATTTGTTGTATCCTTTGAGACTGGTTATTCTGGCCTCATTTGCATGACATGACCAAACCACTTGATTTGTTGTTTTTCAATATTGTAGGTTTGATGCAATGTCCACTTGTTGTCTAACATCTTCATTTCTTTGTTTATAAAATCTTTGTTTGTGATCTTTAATACTTTTCTGAGGCATTTCATTATGCAGGCGGTTATCTTACTCTGCAAGTCTTTATTGGGGTTTAAGTTTGACACTGGTAGAGTGTTGGTATAAAAGGATTTTCTAATAAGTTGTTTCTTTGCTTCTATTGGGAAGTTGGAGAGGAGGGGTAAGAGTAGTGTGTGACCGAATTTGCTTCGTATTTGAGTTTCGAATTCTCTGTCCATCTTCCCATCTGATGTAAAAATATTTCCCAGGGATTTGAATTCTTGGACCTGTCTCAGTTATGTGTAGCGGATTTGTACATTCAGCGAGGTTTGGTTTCTAGAGATCCGCATTAATTCTCTCTTGTCTTAGTTATTTATGCTAATTTTCTCCCTATATTATTCACATACTTTGGTAAACCTGGTAGCTTGTTCTTGGACGCTGTCCTTGTTTTGGTGTATGCGGCTCTGATCGTCTGCAAAAAGAAGTCCATTTAATTGTTGAGAATTATCATTAGCTTCTCGAGTTATCTTTTACAAATAGACGCATTTCCTTGGATTATGTTTATCTATACTCTGTGCTCCAGAGTACTGGCATACATCTTTCCAGTATGGATGAGCAGGGATATTCCTCTGTATGTGCACATTCTCTTTTGTTGTACTTTTCTTCCAAATGGGCTCAACGATACTGTTCCACTAGTCCTTGGGGGATTGCATTTGTTCTCATCCTGCAGTAAGAACTCTTTTCGGATTCAGGAAACGGAAGGGGGGTGCACAGATGCATCTTTGTCTTTAGACAAGTCTGTGAGAAAGCCTTGGACATGGTAGAGATCTAGACATTATGTTCGAGACCAGGAGAAAGCATTTGACAGAGTTGACAGAAATAAGCTATGCATGGCATATATACTAGAATAATATGGAGTGAGTCCTACTCCTGAACAATATCAAAGCTTTGTATAAAAACATCCTGACCAGTGTAAGAACCAGTTCCACCCCCCCCCCCCCCCCCGTGCTTTTCTGTACTCAATTTAGTCTTTTTCCTCCTTTGTTTGCAGCAATTTCTTATAAAGGATTTTCTCCAATTTTGTGACTTCTTTAGTTGCTTGTTCCACCATATTGTGCCTTTATATTTGTTCATCTCTTACTTGTTTTGTGCCACATTTATTCTTAGAGTGTCCATCAGGGTATTTTAGATATGTTGCCATTCTTCAACTTTCCCTGGCATCTGGTAGAAGCTTTTCATATTCTTCTCTCATGGCTTCCTGTATTTCTATATCTGCATGTTATGGTCAGTCAAATTCTTCGTTTTGATAAACCTATGCCTTTGTTCTTCTTTGCTTTTCTGCCTACTTTAATATTGATAATGGTTTGATATTGCCCTTTAGTCTATAATGGTACTTTTTGTCCTATATATAGAATATTTGTGATGATGTTCAAGTCAAAAGTCATTCCATTTGCATCAGTTTTTATTATGGCTTTTCTGGTACTCAAAAAAGTATGTTATCATGGGGTCAAATTCAAATATATATATATGGGCAATTCCACCTGGTTCGTTGACAAAATTACACATGACATAAAAATCCTTGAATAAAAGCAATTTGA
>JASKDV010190480.1:0-11629 GCA_032466395.1 Aegires albopunctatus
CTACTACTACTACTACTACTACTACTACTACTACTACTACTACTACTACTACTACTACTACTGCTGTTGCTGCTGCTCCTCCTCCTGCTGCTGCTACTACTACAACAACAACTACTACTACTACTACTACTACTACTACTACTACTACTACTACTACTACAATTCTTCCTAAACCTCTACTTTTACCTCTACTAATTCTACGTCTGTTACTTTTAATATTACTACAAAATACTGATTTTGCTACTACAACTACTCTTGTCAATGTTACTGCTGTTACTACTACTACTACTACTACTACTACTACTACTACCAATACTAATACTACTACCACCACCACCGCTACTATCACCACCACCACCACTACTACTACTACTATTATTACTACAACTTCTTCTGCTATAAGTAATATCATTACTACCACCACCACTACTACTAAGTAAAAGTACTACTACAACTACTGTTGCTGCTGTTGTTGTAGCCAAAGATCCCTTGTTCAACCCCTTGCAGACTTGAATTTGAAATCCAATTTTTCAGGTTGCCTTCTAGTTCTACCCCTTAATCCTTAGTTGCTGGGATAAAGAGTACCAAGTCAGTCCTACTGGAGACTGTAATCTGGAAGACCCCACGTCAAAGTTATAGTTAGCATGTAAAAGAACCCTTGCCTGTTTATATACTATACGGCAATCTTGGAAAACCCTGATAACACAAAAGACAAAAGTAGTGAAAGTGGGTAAATTCAACACATCCTAGTACCACCACCAGTCATCCACTTTTCGTCAGACAGGTGTTGGTTCATTCCCCGTTGATTTGAAAGTGTGTCAAACATCCTGGTAACAGGATATTATTGATATCGGTGGCCGAAGATCAAAGGCCATTTGTTACAAAATTGCTGCACTGCAAAGGCTTGTCACTGAGATGGAAACTTACTTACTTACTTATCCGATCCAGCAGCCTTCTGGGCGTGAGTCCTTCGGCCGGTAACCATGGCATAAAAAATACAAGATGGAAACCAATCATGTAAGTAAGAGAAAATAAATGAGGTGACGTGACAAATGATCGATATAGGGGAAGTGGTATAACCCACCTTGTTTTTTGTTTTTTAAACCAATGGCACACTTAACATCCGGTATTTGGTAAGAATATCACAGCACACGTGCAAACTTAAAAGAGTATATTATATAGATAATGAGACGGACCTTATGTACAGCTATGTATAGTGGGTCTGATAAAAAAGTACACATTTTTAAATACGATGTTGACTTCAGTGTATGTCTGTCACCTTCAAGGTAATGGTGACTTCAGTGTACACACTGCATCTGCTAAGGTAATGATGACTTCAGTGTACATTTTTATTGCAATACGTCCTTTTTGAGGGGAGGGTTGACATATTTTTTTAACAATTGCGTAAAAGGAAAGTTAAACGTTTTCATAAATTTATGCTCAAATGATATTGTTTTTAACAGTGCTCAACGGTTATCTGCGGAGTCGCAAATTAATTTAACTAGAATGTTTCGCGTTGTTTTCAGACAAAACTTCGTTGGGTTAAGCTTTTTCTAGTACAAATTATGTTCGTTTATATTAGTCCTCTCCATGTTATTCAATTTTTACAGTGTACTTTTTTATCAGTTTACTGGCGTAATGGTGCGTATAAATTGATTTAAAGTCACTGGATCAAAAAACTGGTCACATTCATTTCCTTGTAAATAACAACTTCCGGGTCGTCTGAAAAATGGTTGTATGAGTGTTGACGTATTCCACATTAACATCACATCAACATTTAAACGTGAGTTTTATTGTTTTCATTCTTGGATAAATTACGATTGATCCTGTTACACAGCCAGCTGTTTTCACTGTCCAAAGTCTGACAGACCACTTGCATTTTAGAGTTTTACCTAAGCGGTTAGATTCCTAGATATCTAGATTCTAGATCTAATATCTAGATCTAGATCTAGATCTAGATCTAGATCTCTAGATCTCTAGATCTAGGACTAGATTCTAGGATTCTGCTAGATCTAGATATCTAGATATTAGATCTAGAGCTAGAATCTAGATTCTAGATCTAGATCTAGATCTATTAGATCTCTAGATATAGAATATAGATCTAGATCTAGATCTAGATCTAGTTTAGATCTAGATATATATCTAGATCTAGAATCTAGATATATCTAGATCTAGATCTATAGAAAATGAATAGAATCTAGTCGGCTAAACTGTCAAAAGGGAATGTGGGAAATGCAGATTCATTTTTATACACAGATCTATACATTCTAGATCTAGATCTAGATTCTAGATATATAGATCTATATATAGATCTAGGCCTATCTGGAATCTAGATCTAGAACAGTTCTGGAGAATGAGTAGAAAACTTTTTTATATGCAAATTTGTCTCATTGTCCCTTTTTTGTGATTCAAGTTGGAAATCTAGATGTCTAGATTCTACATAAATATCTATAGCTCCCCCCCCCCCCCCCTAGTTAATGTACCCCCAGTGACACAGTATCACGGTGGCACAGAGCCTTTAAATCTAATGTAAAAACACTACCCTAGACTGGCCTAGATTTGAAAAGTGACTGATTTCAAGAGAAAACCAAGTTCTTTTCCATTAAACTAGATCTAACATTTCCATAAAAATTAGGCTCATCAACAGAAATCAGTGAGCTGAAAATCAGGCTCTGTGTCACCAGGATTCCATGTCACTGGGGGGTGACCGAGACAGAATTATTGGACTCAACCTTCGTCATTCAGTCAACCCAGTCTGCAGAGGATGGGAGTGTGGGGGAGGAGCTAATGGAGTGACCACTGCTCATCGACAAGCTATAATGCAGTCATTTGGATGATTGATCAAAGCTATATGTAACAATAGGAAGAGGGAGGAGGCATTGGGATGGAAATGCTTTTATCAACAAGCTAGAGGTGCAGTCATGAAGTTTTAAGTGGAAGATTGATCAGAGCTAGTAACAAAAGAAAGTAGGAGTTTATGGGGTGACCACTGCTCGACAAGTTAGACGCGGCCATAAGATTTTAATTGGAGGATTGAATAACAAATATAAAAGTAATTTTTGTATGTTTAACTAATCATGATCTAACCGTTTTTCTATTTCGTAACAGACACTTAAAAATGATTTGGTATTAATGAGCTAAAAGTTAGATTCTGGATCTAATAGGCCTACTGTGACAACATTGTCAACATGCTGTTAGAAACAACTTATATCTAAAGGAGAGGAAATCGACAGAAGACGTCAAACAGATTCTAGAGCAACTTGGAGTCTTGAGTTGAGCCATAAAGAATGTCGGGAACAATGGAGGAAGTTCTTCTACAGCTGGCAAGAGACATCATCACTCCAAAATTTGCCAGCATCAAGGAGTCAGCGTTGTCTGCTGTTGGTAAGTTTTTAGTTACAACCCATACTGATTAGGAGATTTATGGTCTATAAATCATAAGGGGTGATACTTAATGGCAGCGGTATCAATCTTCTTTTAGAATAGCAGTTCAACAGTTTTTGATCCCTCAGAACCTAGGACCAGTTGTATTCTGGGTTTTTTAAGTGGCCTCGTAGTTGAGTGGTCACGAGGTCAGCTTTCAATAAAAAAAACTGTGAGTTCGATTCCCGCTGGCGCTTGCTCCAACATTGGGTCCTTGAGGAAGTCTCTTTACATGAATTTTCTTAACACACTCAAGATAAGTCTTTAGCAGAAAATTAAAAAAAAGGGATTTATTTCACCACTTTAGAGATATCTCGTAAAATGAGTTAGGACTATATATAGCAAGATTTAGTTGACAAATGTGGCATTATCCTATCTGGCGATATCTACATTGAAACGATAGTGTTATTAAAAATTGATGAGGAAACAGCGCTGCTTTAAAACCCTGAATTTACTGACAATGGTAGACTGGGTTTGAATTCAAATAACTAGCTTTTTATTAAATGACTGACATTTAGTGATGAAGATTTTCTTGTTGAATCAATCCTCCCAAAAATACTGATCCACCTGAAATGAAATGTGTCTTGTTATTTGAATTAAGGCCTATTTATTTACTGCCCACAGAATTGCTTCAAAATGTTGAGAAAATGGAGAAAATGGAAGCATGGGAAATACGACACACATGTCTCATCCCATTGAAACTAGCTCTAGAATCCAAGGCGAAGAAATTAGGGTTTTCGGCTTTGTCTGGAATACAGGTAAATTGTAGTTTTTTAAATTTCTTTTGTAGCATGGAAAATGTTTTACAATGCTGATCTGGAATGTAGCTTACAAATATATTGGAATAAAGCTTTGAGTTATATATGATTATTTTGCATGCATGTACTATACCTAGAGGATAAAATGTATTTTAGATGTCTTTCTTTGTTAAACCAATAACTATCTGCAATAAGGCGGATGTCATTTAGTTCATTGATTTTGAAGATTTGATGCAAGCTATAGCTTTGGGGATCATTTTGGCTTATACACTCAGAAAATAATGAGGAATGACATTTTAACCAGAGAGATAATATCATGGTTCTACAGCTGTGATTTAGGGTCAAATGTTCTTTTTAGGATTTTTCTGATGTTTCTTTTGATGAGATTTTTCAGTTTGTTTGATGGCTTTATTTTCCCCCCTTTTTTTTTTTTTTTATGGAAGTGAATTTTTAATTTACTTATTTCATATGTTTAATGATTACATATGTAAATAGACTTACCTTGTCGTGTGTGAAGTTTTTAATTCACCTATTTGATATATTTCATGATTACATTTATAAAAAAAAACCTAACTTTTGCTATAATTTCTTTGGCACAGATAATGTTCAAGGATGAGAGATTTCAAACCTCCATGGAAACGAGTGAAGAAGACAAATGGCTACCTTCCCAGGTCTTGTCAGTTCTTGCCATCTCTCCAACTTTAGCAGAAGATTTGCAAGTGGGAGTTATAAAGGTAAAAGAAAAATTCCAGATAACTTGAAAAAGAAAAAAAAGATCATAGATCATCAATGAGTAGAAGTTAAATGTAACAAAATGATGTTGTGGCAACTCTATCATCTTTCAATACAAAATAAGTCGTAAGATTTATTAATTTATATTTTTTTTTTTGTCGACTGAAAAGGGCGTATTCTTCAAATGTTTTGGACTTTTTAAATTATAGAAAATAAGGATGTTGAACAAATCTATTGAAATGAACACCAAATATCATAGCAAGAGGAGGATGAAAGGGAAGACATCAAAAATCATCAAGATTCGCTGTAAAGAATGTGTGCTTTTCAACTTTAAATAAATATAAAGGTATACTCCTGTCCAAGCATCTGTAAATGTTAGATTCATTCCATGGATACATTACGTAAACACAGTTAATCAATCAATCAATACAGACACACATGTATACTTTATTGTTCATCAACTCACTGGAGTCTGTCTTACTGAGCCACTTCCATTCAACACAGACGACGATTAGTACCACATTTCAATGTTCATTTATAGACTAAGTCTACTTTCCATGACATTCAATTTTATACCTAAAATTAAGTTGGTTACAGTACAAAAACAACACTAGATATATATTTTTTAGATGGAATATGTTTTTATTTCATTTTTGACTCAAATAAATCACCACAAAAACGCAAAAAGGAAAAAAAATTGCGTTGTAAGAGAAACATGTTAAATCTGTCATCTCAATTAATATTGTGTGTGAAATAAATAACAATTAAGTCATAAATAGATTTAAACCTGATCCATTTCATCATCTACTGATTCATAATAAGTTGGTTTAAAATCTGAACCATCAATCATTGAATGTCCGATCACTTCATCAGATTGAATCTGTGGGTTTTTTTTCAACTCGACGTAATAATGTTGAGTTTTAGTTTTTTAAGTTTAAAAATAGCTTGGCTTCGATGAAAGCAAAAGTAAGAAGAGGCAATTCATATCTTTGGTCTAGAAGAGTTTCCACAAAAATATTGGTAAAGTTGGGTTAGATTTGACCCAAATATTTTAGCAACATTACCATGAAGGGATATCCCGACAGTAGACCGCAGACAGTGCACAGCTCATGACGTAATATCACATCATTAGACTTCAGTGAGTTAATAGTTCAGTAATTCAATAAAGTTTATTCAATCAATATGAAAATATATAGTATGATATATATATAAAATTTATGACAATATACATTACATGTGGTATCAATACAGTCGCACTATGCATATTCATAACAGCATCCACATGTCACTATTTTATCATAGAAGACAATTTAGCTCATCATTAAAAAGGCACATCTTTTCGTTGACATCAGAAGTATAAACTACTATTATTGTTTAAAGAAAGCTGGACAAAGTTTTAAGAAATTTCTTAACGCTATCAGTAAGGGTGACCTTGATTTCGTAAAAATTATTTAGATCGGAGCCTGCAATATTTTAGATCTAGATTTTCTTAAAAATGTCCACCATTGACAGTTGAAAATTTTGTTTTCTTTGGGTTTAACAAGTTTTTAATACTTACCATTCATTTAAACATAAGTAATTAATATTTTAAATGTCTTCAAGGTCGTCCAATATCGCGATACCTAATATAATCAAGAAAACTGGCACTAACCAAAGGGTTAATATTTTTTCTTCCTTATTTTTCCACAGCTCCTTCTCAGCATGACCATTACAGCCTCGTGGTGTACTAGTGCTAGTACTATCATCAAAATAAGTCAGGTACGCACTTTTTATATATATATATATATAATCCTGTTTATTTTTCCCTTTTTTTAAGATCTGGTTTGCTCTATGATAAAAATCTCTCCTATTAACTAAATCTTTGGCTCTTTTTTACATTTTGAAACTATCTCTGATTTTGTTTAGCTATCTATCTGTCTGTCATTAAGGTCGCTATCTTTTTTCTATCTCTCTGTATCTCTTACAGCTCTCTTTTTTAACCCAAGACAAACTCTAGCGGTTATATTACTGCATGTTCCTGTTAGATCGAAAAGTTAGCAGGTGATGAAAATCCCTACCATGTCCATGATGAGAGACAGGTGCGCGACAGCCCAACATTTTAGGCAAGAGACCTTTGCATCTTTAACGGAAATTTCTATTTGCCTCATGTAATTAAATGAAGTAATAAATTTTGATTGGAAGATGTTAAATTTCAGCCAATGAGATTAAATCTTGAATTTATCTCAGAGCTTTTCACACATTTTTTATTCACTGATAATGTGACTCTGTTCGCTAAGTTTTAGTCCAACACATCTGGTGACCTTGTTTTGTTTTTATTAAGGAAATGAAGCCTCGCTCGCTATTTCCATGATATCAAGAGCTTTTCTTGGGTTAAATCATTAATATCTTTTTTCATGGGTAAATCAGACCTTTTTTTTTTTAGCACGTTTAATATGCTACCCGTTTATCATTGCCATTAGGCCTTTCTCTTGTTTATTGTTTCTTTTGTCTTGTGACCTTTTATTTAAAAAGTAATCTTGCTTTTCTCTCTTTAGTCCTGGTCCCATGGTGGGCATGGAACAGCAACAAAATTTCTCTATCCCCTCCTAACCTTTGCAAGTCTTTCCATCTCATGCCAGGACATTCCAGTATTACTTAGCTCCTCAAGGAGGTCTCTTTTCCAGCTGGACTTTGGCCTTCCTCTTTTTCTTTTTCCAGATACTTCTATAAATCTGGATTATATAAATTTTATCATGGTTTACTATAAAGACAGGCTTCCATCCCATGGCCCGACTCTTTAGAATGGGAAGAACTGGGATTTTGGATAAAGCTAAAGGGAAATAACTCTGTATATGCTCTCAGTCATAAATTAATTATTTGGCTTATTTCCCCTACCACTGGCATTTCCACATCAAATTGCCATTGTAATTGTATCACCGTACATTTGTTATTTCTAATTGATAATATGTTCTTCGTATTTTCTAGTTTTTATTCTTTTCTGTTGAAGAAGAGGTATTCTAACCATTACTTTATAACTTTCTCTTTCTTCCACCCTCCCCCCTCCCCAGCGATTGCCATCCTTGCTCCTAATTAAGTCCCTTTTTATGTATACTTTCACAAAATTGCATATTGCTTAAAGCAGGTTGGTTGATATCAATTCGCTAATGAACAAGTTATGGTAGAATGTTATTATTTTCTTAGATTTAGGTCACAGATTAACATTAATTGTTTTAATAATCAAGATTAGGTTGACATAGGCATGGATGCACAGGAAAACCTTTCACTGGTTAAAAAAAATTGCACCTAGGTAACAAATTTCAATTTTGGCGAAATTTAGTTAAAAGTTGGAAAACAACAATACAAGGAGGGAGATAGATTGCCTTACAAAAAAAAATAAAATTAAACCTTTTTAAAAGTTGTTATTGAGATAAATCTACCGACAGGATCAAGATCGATAATTGGACTATCAGATTCTGTTAAAACCAAAATTTTCCTTGAAATGTCATATTTTGACTTTGAAAGGAATTAGCATGAAATTAGCTTTTGCGAGATGTGACTGGTTTTTCCTGTGCGCTCACATATTTGTTTTAAAAATCAAGATTAGGCTATGAACGTACAGGACATTGTGAAATGTCACTCTGATATAATCTTTGTTATTTTTTATGATATATTTGTGACCATATACTAGATCAGAGGTTCCCAAACTGTTCTATATTTGATGGCATGTTTGCCATTGCCCCAGTCCAAATCGAACATAGGAATAGTAAGCCAAGTAGTTTGAGTTTATTGAAGGCTGCTTGTTGTAATGCATAATAATCTCTAAATCAATGTGTTTTGTTCCATTACAATAATGAGCCTCCAATCTTTGACTGCTTGGCTTGCCTTATCGTGTATGCTGAGCACCAGTCTCAAAAGTAGTTTCTTCATAGCAAGTCACTTAAGGGAAATGCCCGTCGCTTTGCCCACGCGGTGGGGCAGATCCTGTGGCATCATATTAATAACATGTCATGTCGCTATGTTTGGGAACCTTTGTTCTAGACTGATTCATGACAAGCGCGACGTTTTCAACATTTCCATTGTTGCCCCTGTTTTCATCTTTAGTTCTCATGAGAGAATTGTCTAAAAAGAAAATAATAGTGTAAGTATTGAGAATGTGTGACTACCATCCAAAGATTCAATTGACTTGCCTTGAACATGTGACACTGAACTAACAAATATAATAATGTTCCCCGCTTACCACTCCAACCCGCTTCTCTCTCTCTCTCTGTGCCCCTCTCCACAAATGCTCCCTCAATTCTTTTTAAAAAAAGAAGATTTTTATGCACATTCCCCTTCTCTTGCCTATCAAATGTTACATTATTACAAAGTAATTTCAAGGTATATGCTTAATAGCACATACTTTTATACAGTTTTCACAGAAATTTTATTTTATCAGGCCTTTTGAATTGCTTGCTTCACTACGAAAGTCAGTCGGAATTTTGTCTTTGAGGGGGAAGAGCTCAATCAGTATTGAAATAGATGACATCCATTTGATTTTGATTTTCTAAGTCAAAATCAAAGTGGGGAACAAAGTCCAAATTATTTATCTCTTAATATGGACCGTCCATATATTATGTTCTCCTTAAGCATTGTTAGGATTTTAATAAAATACCTCATTCCTTCATCACCGTTTCTCATCTTCTCCTCTTCCTCTCTCCTTTAACCAAACCATAATGTCACGCTTCTTATAATAATTGCCCAAGTCAAAAAAAATTTGGTCGTTTCGAATTGAAAGAAAAAAAAAACCCTGTTTATTTCGACAATCTAAGGTTGTAGAACAAAACAGTTAGTGGACAATAATTCACTAAAAAGGCTAAACAAATACCAAGAATTCTATAAATCATACCCTCTGCCACACGATGCAACCGGCTGAGAGACAAATCTAAATACATGTAGTATTAACTCACTTTGCCCTAAAATGACTTTGGCGATTATCTTTTGAGTGTGATGATAAGCGTGGACGATAAAATTGCATGTAAAAATGGAATGAAGTTACGGCTATGAAAACATTGGTACTGCCAGGCTTCATCGGGTCCATTTTGAGGACGATTTGTGAAGGATTTCTTTTGCACGCAAAAACGTAGAGTTGTGATAAGCAAGTGTGCATGGTAAACTAACAACATGTCCGGGTTGTGGTAGCATAAAAACTACATGACGGGATGAGAGAATGAGATGATCGGGAGAAAGGCAAACAACAGTAACACCAAAGTAATGTGGTCAATTTTTATTGCTAATAATGATAACAATTAATTAAATGTTATTTATAGAGCGCCCCACCCCGAAGGACCAGGCTCTAAGCGTCTGGCACTATTGTCAAATCTTAATTGGATTGCTCTCAAGCCGTTTATTTTTTTCTTGTGATTATCAATAAATGGTTTCCCCCAAGCCTCGTTCTACATGTCTATTTTTGATCATTGTTAAATTATATATTCTACCCCAGAGTATGTACTCTCACGTAATTGGTTGCATGTTAAAGTGGATACATATTATCTAAACAAGTTGGATGACGGATTTAGCATGTGCTTCACTTTAGAAAAAATCATCTCATAATTGCAATGTTAAGATCATTTTCTTGGGGCATTTATGCTCTGTTAACATAAGAAGACTACCAAAATAATTTATTGAATAATAAGCTTGTACGCAGTCATAGAAGAATGGTAAACAAACGTTCATGATAAATAGTGGGATTTTTGTGGGTTTTTTGCCTATCGGCTGGTAATTGGTAATAATTGAAAATGTTATTTACCCCACTTTACCTAGTTGTGAAATGGGTACTTGCAAGATTAGAATTGAAATTTTGTGACTAACTGACATTTTGTACAGGTTGTTATTCAGTATCATGTTTACCCCTTAATATAAGTGACCTAGAATTAGGATAAGCACCAATCTTCTGGTCATGAAGGCATTTCTTAAGAACCCAGTCTGCCCCCAAATGTCTTTCTCCCCATGATTTCAAGAGTTCATAGAGAAAGGCATCTTTAAGGCCGTCAGTATTTGATTACATTGAATTTATGACTAAGGGTTTAATTAATTCAATTGAATGAAATTCTGTCCACAGCTGCTACTCATTACTCACAGCAGGCCATTGTCTCAACGCGTAGCCACTTTGGCAAATCTTTGTTATGGGACTGTCTTGGCGTACTTTGCATCATGTGACCCTTTCAATGACGTCGATATTGTCACCGACGTGACCAGAGTTTTACAATATGGAGAGGTTGTCCAATTTTACCACTACTGCTATATTCCAACTCCGCCCTTCATTTCTAACGACCCACAGTCCTTCCCACATTCTAGATTTCTGGGTTTTCAATCAATAGAATTCTTCCCATCATTTTATCAACCAAGGGACAGTTTCTCTTTTCTCCCCCTCCAGCGGCCTATTTTCAAACCCCTTTTTCTTCTGCATGGTGGATGATCTTGGTGCATTTTGTTAGCGGTTTCCCAAACCTATTTATTTATTTATTTATTTATTTATTTATTTATTTATTTATTTGGGTTTTGTTTTTTAGGAAATGCTGTGGTGATTAAAATCATTATTTGATGGTTTGTCGTCCTTGGTATAAAAAATCATTCATCATCTCCTGTCACTACATGCATCTTTCATCTTATATGTATATTTGTATAAGATAAGATAAACTTTATTGATCCAAAAAAGGAAATTACATTTTGTTAACACAGCTCACACTTCGAGTGTCTTT
>JASKDV010190491.1:0-20976 GCA_032466395.1 Aegires albopunctatus
TCTGGGTCCATATGAACTCCCAGATCTTTCTCCAATGTTGTCTCTTGTAAATCAATTATCTCCTCACTCCCATGTTTTCTCATTTTGTAGGTTGCTTTCTGGTTTCTGTTGCCTAAATGGAGCACTTTGCATTTGTCGGCGTTGAACTTAAGCTGCCAGGTATCAGCCCAATCGACCATACTATCAAGATCACTCTGAAGTCTCTTTATATCAACCTCACTGTCAGCCTCACCATACACTTTCGTATCATCTGCGTACATAGAACACAAACCTGATACAGTCTCTGGCAAATCATTGATGAACGCTACGAAAAGTGATGGCCCAAGCACGCTGCCTTGTGGCACTCCACTCCTTACACACGCCCAATCAGACAACTGTCCGTTAACACAAACTCGTTGACATCTGTCCGTAAGAAAATCAACAATCCATGCAAGTACTTCACCTTGAACTCCAAGCGCCCTCAGTTTGACCTTTAGGCGCTCATGTGGGACAGAGTCAAAAGCCTTTGAAAAATCTAGGTAAATGGCGTCTACGGAAGACCCACTATCTAGTAGAGATGTCCAGTCCTCTAGGGTAGCTAACAAGTTTGTTACACATGAACGCCCAGACACAAAGCCATGTTGGCAACCTGATAACAGTTCATTTGAGGTCAGATGGTCAATCAGACTGTCTCTAACAATTCCTTCCATAACTTTGCATATCACACTTGTAAGGCTGACAGGCCGATAATTTCCTGGTGAACTCTTTTCTCCTTTCTTAAACAGGGGTGTGACCTGCGCTTCTTTCCAGTCTGAAGGAAGAACACCTTCCTTCAATGATTTCTCAAACACGAGAGCCAGAGGGTCAGCAAGCTGAACAGCTAGCTCCTTTAGTACCCTAGGGTGGAAACCATCCGGACCTGGTGACTTGTTTGGATTCAAGGAAAGAAGTCGTTTTCGAACATCTTCACTGTCTATAGCTATACTCTCCAATTTAGTGCCAGTGTCTTTCATCTCACACTCTGGTACGTCACTAAGGTCCTCATCTGTGAAAACACTACTAAAAAAGGAGTTTAGCACGTTTGCCTTTCCTTTATCAGAAGACACTTTTCTCTCTCCATCCTTTAAGTCAGCCACTCCCTCTTGTGTTCTAGTTTTTGTCCTGGCGTAAGCAAAAAATGCCTTAGGGTTTTTCTTTGCGTTCTGAGCAATATTCTTTTCCAAGTTCCTAACGGCGGACCTACAAGCACTCTTAGCCTGGTTCCTAGCACTAGTGTATAGCAGGTAGTCCTTGCCATCTCTTGACTGCATATACTTTTGATAAGCGTGTTTCTTTTTCTGAATTTTAGCTGTCACATCACTGTTCATCCACAGTGGTCTGGACCTAGCAACACCAATCTTCACCTTAGGCACACAAACCTCAACAACAGACATAACCTCCTTCTTCACAGTATTCCAAGCAACTGTCACGTCCATGTCTCTAATTTTGTCAGAAATGTTCAGAGATTGCACAGAGTCCCTAAGCATGTCATAGTCACCTTTTGCATAATTGAAGCGATTCCCAAGCTGCGCCCTCCTCCCTGTATAACATTTCAAGCCAAACAGTAAAGTCTGATGATGGCTTTTGCCTAGTGGTGCATCATGTCTTACTGTCTCAATCATGTCTTGCTCACTGGTGAACACTAAATCAAGAACATTTGGAGTCTTTTCATTTGGAAAATGTGTCGGCTTTTTCACATGCTGAACGAGAAAGCTGTCCCTAACCGCTTCCATAAACTTTGACGATGGATGATCACAGTCTTTGGGAGAAATTTCATCAGTCCACTTCAGTACTGGATGGTTGAAGTCGCCAACCACCAAGACATGAGACCTGCCCACTGACATTTTGACTAAAAGTTCATTTACAAGAACATCATTTTCTTTTGAACTACTGGGAGACCTATACACTGTGCCCACTAAAAGGCTATCTTTTGATCTGAGAGCAATCTCACACCACACTGACTCTTGTGCTGTTTGATTCTTGCTATCCAGCTTCACAGGTTGAGCACCAAGACTGTTTTTTACCCACATTGCAACACCCCTACGGCACTGGTCCTGATCCATATTGTGAAAACAAACATAGCCCTGTAACTCCAGTTCAACTGGTTCAATCCTTCCGCTGTGATTCTTTGGCAATGTCTCTGTAATACACACAATGTCTGCACCTTCATGCGCTATCACACTTAAAAGTTCACTCCTTTTATTCATTACAGAGTCTGTATTTGTGTAAAAGCATTTTAAAGGTCCATTATGTACAGGTACTGTTTTATGACTAGAGACACTATGTACACTGTTTATATGACTAGAGACACTATGTACACTGTTTATATGACTAGAGACACTATTTACATGGTCTTTCGGCTTATTGCCTACTTTGCTTCCACCGGAGGATGATCTTCGGTCACCTCCAACTTGTTTGCTGTTAGCACTTTGATTTGCTTTCTGGTGGCGTTGACAACTCTCCGGTCTCTCACTATCCAATTCTCGTTCCCCCCCTGACTCTTGGTTTCCTCCCGCTTTTTGATCCTCAACTCGATCAAGTGCCTCATTTCCTGCCTTTCTAAAGGGGTAGAGTCTTTCTTAATATACACGTTCTTGAACTCGTTTACATCTTTCAGTTTTCTAGCCTCCTTCAAGACTCTATTACCCTGCGTTTTGTCCTTGACAGTGACTAACATGGGTCTGGTCGCAATTTTGCCATCCTTCGGTCGAAGTCTCTTGCATACAACAACATCCACTGACTGTCCCAACTGGCGACTACACAGGTCTTTCACATATTCAGTGTCGGCAGAAATTCTCTCCTCCACCTCTGCAGCCTGACTTTCTGGGACCCCAAAAAACACCAAGTTTGATTCCCTACGAACACGGTCAGTCATCTCCTGAGTAGTTGCAGAACTAGCTTTGGTTGCCAAATCCTCCCTCTCCTTCTCTGAAATTCCCGTTGCCTTATTTCCTACTGCCTCTGTCTGAGCTTTCTTCAAATTCTCAAAGTCAGCTTTCAAACCAGAAATTTCCTTCTTCACATCATCTAAAATCGTCTGTCTAAAATCAGAAAAAAGTTCAAGACACTTCCCTTCAATCAGCTGCTCTGCTCTGATCGCTGACATGGCTGGATTCTCGCAATCCTCACAGAACCAGTGTAGATGGGCCGACTTCTGTAGAATGGCATACTCAGCACCGGTGATGTCCGCACAAGATATGCAGACATGCGAATCACATCTCTCACATAACAGAAGCTGATCATCATCCTCAGTGAAATCTGTGAGGCAAACTTTGCATGTGTCTGCTTGTGGCACTGTCTTTTTGTCCTTGCCCTTTCCCTTTGTTTTCGTGCTAGGGCCAATTTTGGCGCCAGATCCTCGCCTCGCACCAGGGACTTTTTTGACTATTTTCTTGCTATCTGTCGCCATCCTTTGAATTCAAAATGCTACTGGACAACCTAATCACACTTTCCACCCACTCTACTAGTAATATTGTCACAGCCTAAATATTCCTACAGACAAATGGCTTTCGGTGACGAGCCAGTACTATGCAGTGTCACAAGAAACCTCATGAAAAGCAAATGCTCATTCAATAATTATTAAAGTTAAACATTTATGCTATTAAGAAGTTATTCAATTTCCTAACAGTTATAGTTGAAACAAACTATTGTATATGTGTAAGAGCTGTTGAGAAAATGTCCACATATTGCAAGAACATTAAAATGCCCTTAGATCTATTTAGACCTGGCGAGAATTGTTATGGAAAGCAATTTGGCAAAACTACCACACGAATCCGTGTGCCTTAAAAAATAGGTCTAACTCTCCATTCAATAATGACTATTGGGAAACTTTAAGTTTTATTCCAAATTATTAGGCTATTGATATAGATGTCTTATTATATCCTGTTTTAGGTTTACATGCTATATAAAACCACTGTCTTCTCTTGAACTTGATACCACTTTTGGCTAGACTTGGCACTTAAGCACAGTCTTCTTGCACTGAAACCTTTTAAACTTCTATCTTTGTGTTGTTTAACTACGATATTGCAAGCAGCGCTGCAAAGGGTCAACTAGATCTAGATAAAAATTTGGATCGAGCTTTAGCGGAGCGGACAGCAATATGTTATTCATATTCTTCTGAAGTATGAATGGTTTGCCTCATCACTAGACATTGGTAATACGATATGTATGTCCACATACTCTTTTTCCCTAGCAAAGCCGGGTACCCAGCTAGTTTAGAATAATCCAGATCCAGAACTAGATCTAGATATCTTATCTTGATTTTAGATCCACTCAATTTCCATAATGGATTATTTTTGCTGCTGATAAAAAGTAAGTTGAGTAAAAGCTAATAGATCTAGATCTGCAGTAGTAATCGGTTAATCTGAAATTCAAGGGACTATTGCTTTTATTTTTATTTTTAAAACGTTTATATAGCGCCCATTTCCACAATGTGCTCGGAGGCGCTTTACAATAATATTATTAAAAGATAATTTGCTTAAACAACATTCAAAGCATAAAATTCATAAATAAGCATAAAAATTGCATTTAAATTATAAGCATCCACAAAATGAAATGTTCTATACAACAAAAGCTTTATCAAAAAGATAAGTAGCCTATTAAGATTCTTTATAAATTTGTCAAAAGTCTCACATCGTTTGATAAATGTTCCATAAAACTGGTGCAGATATATACTAAAACTAAAAGCTCTATCACTTACAACGGATTTCCTACGATGAGGGCTCTTTGGGGTGTATGTAATGGGTAATTGTTTCTTGTAAAATATTCAGGGGCTGTCTTGTTGTAACATTTAAAAGCATAGCATAAAATCTAAATTGAATTCTAAAATTTACAGGGAGCTAATGTAAAGATTTCAAAATAGGAGTTATGTGATCTCTCACTCCACATCTCACCACCATTCTCGCTGCTCTATTATCTACTTTTTGCAGTTTATCTAGATCTATTACATATTTTGGGGATGACTACAAGAGAGAAAATTACAATAATCAATGCAACTTAAAACAAATGAAGATATTAATATTTTGGAAGTCTCATCGTCTTAAAGATAATTTTATTTTTAAAAATTTCAAATGAAATTGACAATTTTGGTTTTAGTGACATGATGCGAATCCATGCATAGGCAAGAATCAAGATATATGCCCCTAAATTTGTTACATTTCCAGCGTTTAAAACCTTAATCTAACTACCAGCAATATACATGGATTCAATGTTGGCTCTTATACGATTATTTCCATAAAATCTGTTTTTGTAACTGAAGTATGACCTACGACGCTTTCGGTTTATCGCAAGTTTGATAACAATATAATAACATAGAGATCTAGATTTCTAGATCTAGAAGCTAGAATCTATATGTAATATCTAGAAAAAAACGAAGAAAGTGTCTACAGTTATGCCACCGAAATCACGGTCTCGCCAACTAGGGTTACGCCAATGCAAACGAAAACTCATAACTCAATTGCAGATGATACTGTAGTAATCGGACGATAGAGCTAAGTCTGCAACTCTTACAAAAACTGGGTGAAAGACGGGGGGAGGGGGGGTTGAGCCCCCCCGACCTTAGCGGGAGATAGGGTACTCCTTACCAATTGATGTCCCTGGCTTAGGTCGCCGCCATTTTGTTTATTTACATTGCCAAATGTTTTCTGATGTCTTAAGTTTTTACCCAAAAGAAAAATGCCAAATATATTAATTGAAAGTAAAAAAATTATCGCAAAATACTAGTTTGCGAGATATTCGCATATCAATTATATTATTATTATTATTATTATTCTCCTTTCCGATAAGGACCAAAATTGAAAACCTGAAGAAGAAAAAAAGCTCCCGGTCACAAAATGTAAAATATTGATAGGCCTAGGCTATAACTAATCTAGATATCTAGATCTAAATCTAGATCTATAGTGTCTAATTGAAAATCCTGTTCATCCAAGTAGTTCTAGATCTAGACTAGATCTATTATAGTCTATAGATATCTACATGTAACTATTGATGATATTGACCAGTCATATTTCTTTCAGATGGCACTAACCAATATAACACGTAACAGTTGTGATAAAATACAAATCCAACCTTCAAATACTAACATATAAGGAAACATTCCTTCAGTCAGATAGATGCACCCATTTGGAACAAATTAACACCTGACTTATAACGTGCATCTAATATTATTTCTTTTAAAAATCGTATCGACAAAAATCACACATATACGGATATTATATAATCTAGATCTATGATTATGATAATAAATTTAAAAAATGTAAAAACTGAGCTCGCTTTTAAGACCTGGCCTAAATAAAAGACAATGAAGGGGCTTTTAAAGCTGAAAGGCTATGATGAAAATATTTCATCGCCCCTATTTTTGAACTCGAATTAAAAAAAAAAATTAAAGATCCAAAAAGTGAAAAGGGCAATCAAACAGCCAATCTGGTAATCACATCGATTTCCCGTTTCCATGTAAATAAACAAAATGGCAGGGACATTAATTGATAAGGAGTACCGGAGATAGGGTTAGGGACTCGGTTGGTAATCAGGGTAGGGTAAGCGATAGATTTATAACAATCTAACAAAAATTGGGGGGAAGGATGGACCTCCGGAACATGCCTGCTTCGAATGCGAATGCCAGACCAGTGCCGATTGCGCATGCGTCAATAGCATTCACACCTCCATTGAGGAGAATTCCAAGGTTCATCCTTCGTAAGAAAAACATCTCAAAGAAACTAAACTCTAAACCATAGGCCTGTTAGATGCAATACAGAAACATAGGATAGGTCTAGATTTATAGCCTCTATAGATCTAGAATCTTGCCTGAAAATTCATTTTTTCCCAAAACAAGTAGATCTAGACCTAGATCTAGATTTCTAGATCTAGGTCTATCGATTGGAACTAGATCTAGATCTAGATCTAGAAATCTAGATCTAGAATCTAGATTTAGAGATCTAGATTCTAGATTTCTCTAGATCTAACTACCAGAATAATGCATCATAACCAGAGTAGGCGAGGGCAGAAATTTGAGAGATTAGGCGCATAGATCTATCCCCGAAACCCTGAGCACTTACATTACTCTAAGGAATCCTGCTCAGTAACAATACAGATACATGTACAGATACAGACTGTCTACTGTCTTTCAGTAGTCAGTTTTTCTGATATCGTTGTTAGGAAGCAGGACTATTGTTTTTTTTACGTTAGAACGAAACCGGAAATTCGTTTTTCGTTTCCTTACTGACAATGATATCTTTTTTTTTATCTAGCTGTTTACTTCCGGTGTCTAGGGTCAATGCTTGGCTTGGCTGGTTTGTGTCGTCCATCAATGACCATCACCATTGTATGAGGAGTCGAAAGGAAAATGGCCACTGCTTTCCCAAGTCAAGAGCACAGGCCAATTAAAAAGCCTCGATTAGGCCCTCCAGATGTTTATCCTCAAGATCCAAAACAAAAAGAGGTACATTCTAACAATGATGTTTGTGCTAGATCTAGATCTAGATCTAGATCTAGATCTAGAATCTAGATCTAATTCTAGTATTCTCGGCTTACTTTGTGTCAACAAAAGCCTATTGCTATTGCTTTCCTCTTTGTTTTTTCCTCATGGAGCCGGAGAATACTGACTTGATTACTGATTGTAGATCTAACTCTATAAATCTATAAATTATGCAAGTGGCTATTTACCAGCAAATAGATTGATGGCTATTCTCCGGCGTACTAGAAAGTTGTATTTGTCAATAGCAGATAGCCCACAGAAATCAATCAATCAACCAATTGCTCTCTCTCTCTACTCTCTCTACTCTCTCTCTCCCTTGAAACAAATTTGAAATGAGCTGACGAGTGCACATGCCCAGTGATGGGAAATCCCCTAGTGCCGTGTTCGGTATATGAAATAGATCTAGATTCTCTGTGCCAATTCTATTTTTCTATCTTCTACTTTAATGTGGGAAAATCTGCAGCCTTTCAATGGCGATTCACTGTACATAGGGGTAATGCACATGATTATGAGTCAAAACACAAATGGAAATAAACAGTCCGATAATTAATGTGAAATGAGTCTCCAATAAGCGAAGATACTATAAATGCTCTACTGTTGCATTTCGCAGCCTTCAAACTACGTACATTAGTACAATCGTACATAATACAACCGGCTGATTATGACATGGATGATTCGTACTAGACCTAGGATTTCTGTTCACGACGTCGAATTGAACCGAAAAAGATTTCAGGGTAAAGGTTACTGAGTCACTGATCTAGATGTGACACCGATCAATAGCCTTCTGACAATCTTTTAACAGGCATGACGCCGGAGAATAGCCACTTGCATAAATTATAAAGATTGGCTGAGAGCAACAACATGGTGGTTATCCTGGACACTCTAGAAATGGTGGTAGATCCGGTCAAAAAGTTTTAATGGTTGCCCTAAGTTTAGCACATAGGTGCCACTTTTGTGGGATAATTCAGGGTGGGGTTTTGCGCACAGATTGATTTCCAGGGTAAGCTCGGGGTAGAACGCTGATTTTTCTTCAATGTTAGCATATAAACCAGGAGCGGGCAGCCCGACCAAAACCCTGGCGAAGCCAAGTCCACGAGAGACTTCTAATTGCTTGCTAACGGCTTGTTCGTCTTCGCCTCTACGAAATTTTCTGTTTTGATCGTGTTTACGATGTGCATGGCTGTATTTTACCTTGAGCGACGTGATGCTCTCTCTAACCCACAAACACGCCTCTCCTTCAGTGCCTCCTTACAGCAACACCCCATTCATCCCTGTTCTAGCACTTACAATGCACACCCACACAATCTCTCTCTCACACACACGTGTGAAACTTTTATAGTTGAGTTATTTAATTCTTTTTATCTTTGTCTTATCACTAAAACTCACCAGTGACTTTACATTTTATTTCTTATCTTTCCCTAGGATGAGTTAAACCAGCAGAATGTCAAACAAGGTTTTCAATTGGGTTCCATTGTACCAGATGAGGTAAGCTATCGTGTCTTTATTAATCTGAAACTGTTACTTTGGCAGCGAGCTGAATCTCTAATCATGATTGCATACTGTCAAGTAGATTTTAAGTACACTTAGGTGTCGTGGCCTCTCCTGTTTCAACTTTAACTAGCCTGTAACCTTTGTACGCCAATTTGATGATTTATGGTGGTTTTGCTCAGCACCTTTGATATATATGGAAAGAGAGAATGATGGTGCTATGTACAGCATTTTTGGTTAAAACGTATCAGTGATTTTTCAAATTTCAAGCTGCTTCTATCTAGGTTTTGATTTTTATTAACAGTGTCAATTGTGACAGAGTGACTTTACAATTACACTCTGCTAGAGCTTGGATTTTATTACAAACAACTTACTATGAGATAGAATGCTACCACCCCTGCGATTCAAGGAATGGATGTTTTAAATACTTTTTCTTTCATCATCTTTATTTCTTGAATAACCACGTGTGTCAATATTATTAATAAAATTGAAATTTTGGAGATGTCCCTTTTATTCTTTTAATTGCTACTCTGTTCTCCAAAAACTGTAATCAAAGACTATCACACAATATAAACTCATCCAGATTTCATGTTTTATACAGGATTATATTTTGTTGATAATACAATTTGTAATGTTTATTAAGCGTTTTGTCTCTCATATTTCTATTTGTTTTCAGTGTGGGACAGAGAAAGGCTTGGACTTAACCTTGGAGAAGGTAGAGTTTTTTCTTTATTAATTATAATTATTCATCAAAATTAATTTTGGATCATTATCATTTTGTCTGTAACACTATCCTAGCAAAGATATATAATTTTTAAGTGCAAAATTACATATTCTATGTCTGTCATATTGGTGAATTATTTTTTATTTTGTTAACTGAAATTGTGGTAAGAAATATGATTATATTTATTGCTTTTTTTTATATCAAATACTTTTGAATCCTGGTTCGATAATATTATTCATCTATTTTATTCATAACGAAATTATAGAAATCTATGTCAAGCCTACCATTAATGATTATAATTCTCTTTCAAACATAGCAGAATTTAAATTTGTAAAAAATGTCAATCAGTGAACTTATTTGTTGAATGATTTATTTAATCCACTGAACAGTGCAACACATTTTATAATAATGTGCTTAAAAAGAAAACAGAGTTAAACACACTGCAGGACAGTAGAAGCAGGAAGTTCCAGTTACCTGTGAAGGATAACTTTTGGCCTGTAAGTATTTAGACTAGGTATAGACTAGGAATCAAATTCCTCTCTTGTAGTTATGCTTTAAATTGGTTTTGAACTAATGACATTCTTGTTATCAATTTTCCAGCACAATTTTTGAAGCTTGAATATAGAAGGAAGCTTAGCCATCATTCTGAGACATTTGAGTATTTTCTTTTTCTTTTTAATCTCTCTTTATAACGGGGAAGACAGGGGTTGGTTGTTTGTTGTTTTGTTGGGTTTTTTTTATTCCCTTCAATTGGCAAAGACTGAAAATGATTTACTGCTATATATATAAATTCACTTTTCCGTTGTTTATGTACTATGCATAGCTTTTTATCAGGAATTGATTGTTTTTAATCTTGTAAGCTATTGTCAAATATATTTTTCTTTTGTGTAAGTTTATATGGATATTTTTTCTTTGCTAACATGATATTTTTAAATCTAGGCCGCCTGTAGCAAAGTGTCAACAGAGGCTTGGTTCAAAGATCTTGCAGCTAGTAAACCATTGGCATCTTTAAGTCGAAAGGTATGAGCTTTGCATGCATTATCTTTGACATTATTTATTTGTTGATTTTGTGTCAGCAATCTGTAGACTTGATGTTTTAAAAAGTACATTGGAGGTCTAATGGCTAGTTATATTAGGGTTGTGAAGTATATATGCTATTGTCAATGGATTGATATAAATTATGTATTGTTTGTTTGAGTGGACTAGATTTTCGTAGGTTTTTTCTTAATTTTGAATCCTGTTCACAACCTGAATGTTAATTTCTGGATCACATTTATAATTGTTCCATATTCAAAACATTGGTATAAGAAATAGTTTTCTTTGAATTCATTGATATGGATAAATAATTCTTTTTTTTTATTTTTTATGTTTCTACTCTAACATTAATTTACAAAAAAACAAGAAATGTATCTGAATGTAGATAAAAATTGATTCAATCAGATAATTTGGATTTTATGTTTTGCTTTATTGTTTTGTGGTACGCTTCTCTAAATTTATTAATTTTTTTACCAAAGGTTCCAACATTCAACAAAAAAGAGGAGATATTTTCCACTCTCTGCGAATATGCTGTTCCAAATGAGCGGGCGACTTGGTTTATCAAAATGACCGCAGCCCATAACATGGGCACTCAGGAATCTAGGAATAGACGAAAGCTGGCGGTTGATCAGTCAATGGGTACAGTATTGCTTTTATGCTTTGCCTTTTAGTGGCTGGAAGGGGGATTCATTAAAATATAATTAAAATAAAATCCCACTTATTCTTCCCAGAAGGGAAATTTTATTTAATGGTATTTACCGTCAGCCATAAGAACAGCGCTGCAAATGTAGGCAATTCGTGTAAACGGCCTTGCCATAAGTTTAAAAATTTACACAAATTGCCTACATTTGCAGCGCTGTTCTTACGGCTGACGCTTGGTGATGGTAAATGACATTAAATAAAATTTCCCTTCTAGGATGAATAAGTGGAATTTTGTTTTATTAATATGAAACTGTGCCGCCGTATAGAAAAGTTTGGGAAATACTGGCATAAGGCCATGTGGGAAATACTGGTATAAGGCCATGTGGGAAACACTGGCATAAGGCCATGTGGGAAACACTGGCATAAGGCCATGTGGGAAACACTGGCATAAGGCCATGTGGGAAACACTGGCAAGGCCATGTGGGAAACACTGGCATAAGGCCATGTGGGAAACACTGGCATAAGGCCATGTGGAAAATACTGGCATAAGGCCATGTGGGAAACACTGGCATAAGGCCATGTGGGAAATACTGGCATACGGCCATGTGGGAAACATTGGCATAAGGCCATGCAAAAAATATGATTTGGATTTCTGAAGCATTGGCAGTTGTATTTAATAATGTTAGTTACGTAAAATAAATAAAAGCAATTATTTAAAGGTCAGTATTACTTATTTTTTGGTATGCTTTCTATATATGAAAATAGACAAATAGAAAAATTGATTAAACTCATAACCTTTGAATTCATTTGCAGATTGGACTGGGGCCCTCACCAAGTATCTTAAAGACCAGCTTCAAAAAATCCAGGATTATTATCACGGGACAGCAAATCCCCCAGTCACTCCATTTTTATGTACACCCTCTCCAAACACGGCTCAGGTTGATCTGGATTTAGCCACAAAAAATTGGAATTACTGCACTAGATTAGCTAATCATATGTATGAGGTGAGAAATGCCATTGCAATGTCCATTGGCTGAAACCTAAACCCTACAGAGATGAGATATCAGTGTGGAGTTTTGTTTTTCTTTGCAGTCAGCTTGGTGATGGGATGATGATTATATTCATTATTAGTGTCAATATTGTTATTCTTTTTCTTCTTATTACTATTTCTAGAAAGGGCCCAGCACTGTTTTTAATCTATGGATATAGAGATTGTGGCACATGTGCAAACTGGATTATTATTGATTGCAATTTTATGAAATTCATAAGCAGTTCAAACACATTTTTATCCGGGCTCTGCCTAAAAGTGTTGATCAATACTTGTATGCCAAATTTGGACTTTTGATGCTTTAGATTGTTTTTTAAGTGGTCATTATCTTTATTATGAGCTTATTTTTACAATCGATTATTATTAACCAAACCTCTTTTCTCTGTGTGCTTTCTTGGTTTGGAACTCTTTGTCCAAACAGACAGCAAGGTGTGAGACCTTTGCATCATTTAAATCTTCCCTTAGATCTGAATAGTTTAGGTCTGCTTATAATATAAATTGATTCCTTTTCAACAGAAGTTGTTATCAACTTTGTGCAATATTTTATCATGTAGTTGTTAATAATTCTTATCTCATATTTTTTATTTTTAATAAGTTTTATACGAGTAATTGTACATGGTTGTCATCTATATTTAAGCTCCACTGAGCATCATTTATAGATATTATAAATCCCTCAATTTTATTTATTCATTTCATTTCATCTCTTCAACAGGAGGGGTTGTTTGATCCCCATGACTTCCTAAGTTGGTTAATTGAACTTCCTGACAAAATGAGACAAACAGATGATGTTGTGCTCAAAATGATGCTGGTGCAGCTTAACATTGTAAGTGACTTTGCAAGCTTTGGATTTTTAGTTAACTTCTTTTTTATGTTTTACTTAATTACATTACTGTCTTCGACGCCCGCTGGCATGTAGGTCAGCAATTAAAGCTCTCCATTTGTCTCTGTCACAGGCCAGGCATCGCAGAGATTCCCAGGACCCTTTCCATTCTTTCATCTCATTCCTCTACTGTCCTTTGCTTGGGCCTGCCTCTCTTCCTCTTGTCCTTCAGGTGTCCAGCGTAGAGCAATCTTTGGGATGGCATTGTCCTGCATTCGTAGGACATGTCCAATCCACCTCCATCTCCTTTGTATTAGGGTTTCGAGGGACTCAGTACTGCATTGCTGGAGGAAGTTTTGGTTAGAGATCTTGCCAGAAAATTTTCAATATTATTCTCAGGCATGTTGTGTGGAATGATGACAATTTGTCTGTATGTGTTTTGGTCATAAGCCAGCATTCAGAGCCATAGAGAAGGGTGGACAATACACAGCTGCTATAGAGTTTTATTTTTGTCGAATACAGGGATGATTTCCAAATATTTTTCATGGATCTCATAACATTTTTATGTTTTGTTAGCTGTTTAAAGTGAGGCTGAGAGGCAATTTTTGAGACTTCTCACATGTTGATCTGACTTAATGAAAGTTGCTGTATCCCCTCATTGTAGGTTACCGGCATTAAATGTCTTTCTATTTTCAGTATATATCATCAGACATTTGTAAGTCAGTGATTTTAGCCAGGAGGTTAGCAAACTTTTGTGGCAAAAAGATTCACCACTTGGTTGCAGAAATGGATCACATGCTTGGTAGAACAGATCCCCAGACAGGTCCCAATGGGTGAGTTGAAATGATCCAGCATCAGAAATTGTTAATTGATGTAGGCTTGAAAATTATTTTCATTAAAGATACATGATTGTGCTTGCTCTTCTTTTTTTAAAATTTGATCTCAATGTTAGAATCCTTGAAATGCAGCAAGCATAATATTTATTATATGATCATTTTTTATTTTCACACAATAGTTGTGCCTATGGAATGAATTTCCTATTTAAGCAGTCAATTACCTATAGCTTATGATCTACCCACTGCCCCACACTAGAATATTGAGTAGAAGACAGACTGCAAGGGAAATTATCCATTCATGTCATTTCTCACGCCACTTACAATAAATGAACTGTGCCTAAGAAATACTTTTTTTTCAAAAGTTGAATTTTATTTTATATTTTCAGTACAACTCTAAGTCCAGCCCAAGCCATCAATACCACCATGCAAATGTGCAATCCTCTGATCAGTGCCATGGCAGAATTCAAGGAATGCCAGAGTCATCGGTTCATTGTTTTACAGCTGTGTTCACTAGCACAGATAATTACGCTCAAATGCCCCACGGCTATGGTTTGGAACTCGCTGGGAGATGGCAAATGCAACTCTTTTCTGGTTGGCTCCCCCCTTGATGTGTTCCCCTGTGCTCCGAGCAGTCTTCCCATGCCTCCTGGCAACAACAATGGCTATGTAAGCTCATTATTGCATTCAAATATGGAAAAGAGTTGGGTTGTTTTTTTTAGTTTTGACATAACTTTTGTAATTCTGGAGGGAAGAAAAGTAAATGTTGATTGAAAATGGGGTAGATATATTGTATAGCTATCTTCTTATATATAAATATTAGTATCTAAAAGCTTTTAAATTGCGAATGTTGCAATATAGTTTCCTCTTAATTTAGTAATCTTCAATAACACAGATAATTGAGATTATAGATTAATTAAATAACAAACTGAATGCATGTGCCACTTTGCAATGGATTCCTGGGCACACAGACATCCAAGGAAATTGAAGAAGCAGACACCTTGGCAAAAGCTGGAAGTAATCTTCAATAATTGATGTATATTATTTGTATGTATTATAATATATATATGTATATTATTAATGTAGAGTTTGTGCGGTGAAGTTAGTGTGATTGTGAAGCTCCTTGAGATCTAGGTAAAAGGCACTATAGAAATGTACTATTATTTTATATCCTCAAGGATGAATTTAGGGCATTCCTAATTGTTCGATTTATTGACTTGTATTGTGAATTATTATCAATTTTTTCTTTTAATCGTGACTTTAGATACGCAGTCAGTTGAAAATTTGTGAACAACAAATTATTGCCAGAGGTCATTCTGCAGAAGTCCATTGGTCATCAGACAAGTGTCAGCAGTCAGCCGTTGGTAAGTTTTCTTATAGTCACATAAACCTGTCCTATTTTCATGAGTCTCAGTAAACATTGTGAGAGAGGAAAGAGGGATTTACGGTATTGAGTATAATCCTTTTAATACTACAGCAAGTCAGCCTGGTTCAATAATATTTTTCTACTTGACTACCGAATGCAAATCCTGAAGCGTTCCATTAATTCAAATTGAAAACTGATCATATCTTCCAGTAGCTGTTGGGGGTTAAGTGCCCAAGAGACGATAAAGGCTTTATTTATTTATTTATTTATTTTTAAGGGATTTATGTTTAAAATGTGGTGATCCAGCTGTTGTAACAAAAACACCTTTTGCAATAAAAGTTGACTAGGTTTTGGGGGTCTAGCTTTACATGGAAGAAGATATGAGCATCTGATCTTTCTGTAAGGCAAAGCAATACATGCTTTTAAAATGCTCACTACCATCTTTCTGTTGGTTATCATAAGATATTATAAGTGACAGCTGTAACTAATTTTGGTATATTGTTTACAGGTTATGTTATGAGCAAGGTTCTTAAAGTACTTGACACCTTAGACCAGCACAACTTTGAAGAAGTTAATGGTACACACAATATGGAATCCCTTTACACTAACATCTTTTCTATAACACAGAGCAAGGAGACTGGAGAGGTGAGGATTGAAATTGTGTTAAGCACTGTGTATTTTATGTTATAATTACTATTATGAATATGTATATGTATATATATATATACAATTGAAATCTTACCCATTTGTGACATGCTTCTTTTTAAAAATGTAATGCATGTTTGTATGTTTTAATGTTTCTATTCTTTAGTGTATATTATCTCTTTCTTTCTTCACAGCCTCCAATTGGAGATGAGCCAATCATAAATCTTTTGGTGGACTGGGCTGTCAGCACACAGAGAGTTGGTGACCATCGGTGTATTGTTGTAGCCTTGTTAATGGAACGCAGACAGTCGGAAATTAGGAATGAGGTCTGCTCAATGGTCTAGTTCCTCATAATTGATATTTAAGAGTTGTTTTTAAGCCATATCTTTGCAAGAGGTATATTTTCCTTAAACCTTGTTCATATACCTAAAGAAAGAAGTTTCATTAAGAAATGCAAGAACTCGTGTTACTCATTGCAGAAAATTTTATTTGATCATTGATGTCTTTGTATCTCTTAGATTAGGATTAATGGTGTATTAAACAAATTTTTATACCCGTAACATATCGATTGATCTTTTTTGAAGAAAATACTTGAAAATTTTTCCTATTTTGATGATGACTTGCATATTGAAGTTTTGATTGATAGACAAATACCATCGGACCTCTGTAGTTGGGAAACGTTGGTGGAATGAAAAATCAGCCAGTTTAGCCGAGGACCTAAGAATTTTAATTTTGCCTCACCAGTTTGAGCTACTTAAGTCCCTGTCTGTAAAGCGAGCAGCTCTCCAAATAGGGAAATTGGTTTTCCTATCATTTATTTTCTCATTTTTCTTCTCTCGTACTTGTTTTTCAGCATTATTTCTTTCATAATCCTTTAGCATGACTGTAATCTGTTTCTTTTGTTTCTGATTATTTTTTTTTATCTTTGTGGACAGAAATTTGGAGATTTAGATTCATCCACTGATGAAAAAGAGGGTGTTCAGTCTGATGTAGGCACAGCCACCCCCGTCTTTCAGTCATTGCTCATGAATTTCTTGGATCACAGGGCCCCTATCTTAGGTGAGAAGAGGATGAATATTTCAAGAAGAGTTTGCTGTGATAAGTTGTGTGAATTTACTTGAGAATTTTTTATATTTCTCTTACATTCTTTTACGGACCCTTTAGTTTTTGTGACCTGTATTAGTCTCGAAAGTCTTTGTAAACTTCAAATGCGAATTATATAAAACTTTGATTTCTTCAGTTGTGCTCCTGTTGCAATATTTTTTTTTTCTTTTTACCCCAAGTTATACCCGTTTTGATAAAGGGGCGGGTGAAAATGGTGCCATTAATATATATTTTTTACGGACATAAATAGTTGTATGACTATGAAGAGCTTTCCCTGCATTTAGCAGATTCTGTCTCTTTAACCATGATTGGGTTGTAGATTTTTTGCATTATTACCAGCATGTCGGTATTGGATGTACATTTATTACATGAGAGTAAACCTGACTCGTGTTCTTTTATCATTGTGTAAATTTTTCAGATGAGCATCCCTCTGATGAAGGTCGTCAGGCATTCAAAAACCTCATAGCATTATTTAATGAACTTATTGTTCATGATGTGTTTTCTCATGATGCCTACATGCATATGCTGATTTCTCGGGGAGATCTTGGTGCTGCCCCAGCATACAGTGCTCCGTTAGCTGATCAGGATGATTTGTTTAGTGTCAAAAGTCAACCAGAAGGAATCAAACATGAAATGGCTTTGGGAGATGTGAGTGACATATCACGAAGGCCTAAAATTTGTTTTTCTACTCTATTGTTTAAAGTCTTAGCAGTGGTGGGCTAAAGAACATTCAATTACTTTGTCTAATTCTTGCATATTTAAAATGAAAATAAACATTAAATTTGAGATTATTTTTAAATTCAATGTGAATCTTTTTCCTTTTTTTTAAAACATTTTTTTAAAGCGATTGACCTAGGGGTCCATTTTGCAACTTCTAAGTTTTTAGGTAGTTTGCCATTACTAGATTAAAAAGTGCCATGGTCCAAATTGAAAGTTTCATGCATTTTTTCCTGATATTCAAAGAGTTAATGATCATGGTAAACAATGAAAACACAATCTAAATGTCTTTCATAGCCTAAAACATACCAAAATATATGATAGATAACATGAGTTCTGCTTTATGCTTTTAGAATATAAGAAAAGCAAACAACGTAACAATTGAATTACCATCAATATATGATCTCTATCAATGGGTACTTAAGAAAAAAGCTATCATTATAATAAAAGACAAAACATACACTTTAATTGTAGAATTTAAATCATGTAAAAGAAGTTTAAGGATATTACAGCCATCTGCAAGAACAGAAAGATAAAGATATAGAAAATTGTTTGTTCCATCAGCTTCTAAATGTCTTATATCTATTGACTATAGGTCTATTATAGAATTGATCTCTGAAAATATCTGGATAATGCAGTCATGAGGGTGTGTATGGGGAGAGAAAGAGAGAGTGAATTAATTAATCTTTGTAAACATTTTACTACCCTCCCCATCATCAACATTATTTTCATCGTCATCATCAACCCGGTTTTTGTTTTGTTCCGGATTTTTCCTTCTTCTTATATATATTATTGTTATTATTATGATTAGCTATATATATTATTATTAATTTGCTTTGTCTATTCTGGTGTTTGAATCCAAAACGCAGAATATTTCTCTTTCTACTCAATATTATTCTGCGTTTTGGATTCATATTGCTATCACTTTGTGTTGCCATGTGATCCAAGTACAATTTCCTTTTTGGATAACACAGTTTATTTTATCTTATATCAATCAGGATGAAATCAAAGTTGACATGGACATTCACACCATGGAAGAGAATCCAGTGAGTTTCTTTGGCACTATAAAAGATGAACCAAAGCACAGTCCAGAACAGCCAGGTTAGTATTGCCAGTGGCTTGATATTTTACCATGATAATCAATTCCATTATAATTCATATGCCTGCTAAGCATTTAAAACAGGTATGGTTGATTGCTTTTATTTTAAAAAACAGGGTATGGTTTGTTTCTTGTTGTTGTTTTTATTATTCATATGATTCCTGAATTTGCTTCAAATAATTCTTGATTCGTGATTTTAAATGATTTTCTTCATTGTATTTGACTTTTATAGATCTAAGCCTTGGTCAGCTGACTGGTGAAATATTTGGTAAACAAATTTTATTACTTTGTGACCTATGTAATGCTTTTCCTTTTCATTTTTTAAAGAATTGTTTGTATCTCTGTGAATTTTGTCTTGGTATATTTGATGCTGTTTTAGATAGTAATCGTAGATATCTTTAGTCTTTATGTAGGGGTAAAAAAAAGTTTTCAGGAACTTTGCTGAATGCAGGAAGAGGTCAAGTGAGGAAAGATAAGTTTTTATTTTAATGACACTTACTTGTGTTTCTAAATGTCCTGCGGTATTATTGACAGCAGCTTGTTGAAACCTAAATTTCAGTCTATATGTACAATTTTTAATTTTTTTATTTTCTAGGTAGTTAACTTTGAATCTTGTTTGCTCTTTGAAAGAATTTTGGAAATTTGTCCAAGTCTGGGTTGCATTTTTGTCTATGTGTCTATTATGCCATTATGCGGCGCATCCCGATTAAAGGTAGCACTTGACCAAAAAAGCCCCTTAATTTATCTGGCTCTTGGAGGAAAATTTCTCTATTTACCTCATCTTGTTTTACTGTAAATGAAATGAAAGTGTGTACTACTGTCTTAAGGCAGAGTCAATTTTTTGCAGCTCTCAGGTGGTAAAGAGAGATTTTTTAACGAAACAGCCTGCAAACCACAGTAATGGATACTTTACTAATGTAAAAACAAGAATAACACTGACAATGCATTGAACGCTATGGTTTAAAAAAAAAAAAAAAGAGCAGATACTTTCTGCATCTTTCAGTCATTTGCATGAAATCAGGAATGCTTCAAAAATTCTGGGTTGTTGGTTTTTTTTGCTCATAGATATTGTTGTCTTTGGTATTGCTAACTGTAATAACAATTTGAAAAGTGGCATTATTTAATGATGGAAATATGTGGGATTTACATGGTTTTTCTGTTGTTAAATTGGGGAAGCTCTTAGTAGGTCTTATTTTTTTCTTATGTTACTCTCTCATTCGAATACAACTCTCCTCTTGCATTCTCTTTGTCTTGTTTTCTTTTAATTCTTGAGTAGTCATTGTGATCTTCATTCTAAACTTTTCCATTCTTTTATTATTTTAAAGGATAAGCAAGGCCTCCATATCTAGAGAGCTGTTGGGATACTGGCATAATTATAACATGAGCCAGGAACATTCTTGATTTCTTTAGAAGTTAATGTTATAACATTCAAAACCAATGATTTGTTGAACATCTATGATTTAAGAAAATGAAGAGCATATCCATCGGTATTGATGTTTCTTACCAATGCTGTCGAACAATTTTATGACCTTCTGAGTTTCTGTCATAGAAATTGAAAAATAATTTATGTTTTTCATTCATGTAACAAGTGGCAGTATTATTCTTTGTGGTCTTGGCTTTTTGCGATGTATTCAAATTTGGCTTGATTCAAAGTGAAAGTAAACATGTTTTCATTACATTTTCTAGATTTACTATTGCATGACTTAGAAATGAATATTGTTTCTGTTAGATTATAGTTCCAAATTGTTGCATGAACTTAACATGAACAAGACAGATATCTGGATGAAATAATGTTGATAAATCACTCATACTCAATCATCTTTACCTTAGCAGACCTGCCTAGTGCTACGAAAATTTCGTAGTACCACGAAAAAATGCGAGAAAAAAGTCCTGACTACGAAATTACGAACTAGCATAAAATTGCTACTAATTTTCGATAGCGGGCCTAGCGGTAGTACCAATGTAG
>JASKDV010190492.1:0-11628 GCA_032466395.1 Aegires albopunctatus
GTAAATTCCATGCCACCATCAGCGTTTGTTTTGATACGAAGTCCCAATGCTGACCCACCATCCAAATCTTCAGGGGTGTTCCACCACTTACTACTAGTCAAGAATTGTATCGTCGATAGATGAACTGGTTCCTGTCCTTATCTTCTCTGTTATTGTCGACGATTTTTGACAATGTGGGGTGCCTTATTAGGCAGAATGTTCCCCCCTATCTTCAGATCAACGTCCCAACCTGCAGTCCCCCCTGCGTGTGGTGAAATGTGAAATTAAAAACGCGAAGAAAATATGCAGACGGAATTTGAGCACCACGTACCTTTGAGGGACCCGGAAAAAAGAGAACGAAGAGCGTCGTGGAAAGTGAACGGCTTTGGGAAAAGACGTAACTAATTAGTTTAATTAGGTGAGTGAAAGATAACAAGAGAGATTCATATATTCTATATCTTCTCGTTTATTTATATTTACAGAATCAAGATCAAGATCTAGATATATCTAGGTCCTAGCCAAAGACTGATTGTTCTCACATGACCCTCTATATTCTAGAACTATCAATCATCATTTTTATCGTTATTATGATTGTGAATATAGCTTCTTTGCTCTCACTGGCACAGGAAATGGTCATATTAGTTATTTTAGTAGAAATACTATTTTACGCGGCATTATGGCATTTCATAATTATACTGTTATTTTGTACGTTACAGTTTCTAGATCTAGCTCCGAATTAATCAGCATCTAGATCTACATTTTGTCCAAATTATTCATCTTTTTAATACAATCTTTCGTTCTCCTTTCATTCAACCAATAATAGTGCGGTGCGGGAAGGACACGTGTAACGGCAATCACCATGCCATGTTTTGTGTAAAAAAAACAACAGATTACACCACAGGGCACTGGACCAAAATCTGTTCGACACAATGTTGAACATGATGGAAATTCAGCATATATTGGGATTTCATTTTCTAAACATGACAATCATGCAAGTCGTTGAAGTTGTGAACACTAGAATCAAAATATCATATTCGACAGTGGATCAGATACATCCTTTATTTACAGAATGTAATTGAATATTGTTGGAACGGAATTTTAAAAGATCAATCAATGTGGCCAAGTATCACAATATTTGCAGAGCTGTTTCAGTTTCTGGAATGGGATAATGGTCATAATAGTTACACAAAATCTTAAATGGTGGATATCTAAAGATTTTTCTGAATTTATGTCCTAGGTTCGAATCCTGGTTAGACACGTTGGTCTTGGGTTCTTTTTATGCATTTCCTCGTACCATCAGAAGCGGCGAAATTCTTCCCTCTGTTCAGTCTGTTTTGGCCTGCGTGAGATTTCTGTGGTCTTCTGTGGACTACGGTAGTGAAAGCCTTCGTCAGGAATTTTACTTGGCGGGGGCCAATATGGCATCCCAGAGAAACGTTAATCTGATCAAAGCCCCATATGAGATGTCAAATAGTACATGGAGCTGAGCGAGCGAACAGGTTGGTTGTCTTCTCTACCCATTCCTATTTTTACTTGCCATAGATAATAGATTGGGTGATGAGGGAAAGAACGGTAGAAGGAAGAAATGGAATACAATGGACAATGTGGATATAACAAGACTTTGCGGATGACCTGGCACTCCTCTCACAGCAGTAAATGCAGACTACTGCTCATTTGCATCTCGACGGTCAAATCAATCAATCCCAATAAAACGCGTCATGAAAATGGAACACCACGATGCCTACAAGGAGGAACGGATGAAGATCAGAATCGGGAAAGCAAGAACCGAATTTAACCTCATGAACAAAATATGGAAGTCGAGAATTATCTCAAACCAGCAGAGTACCCGGCGATGCCAGGGAAAGAGGAAAAAATAACATTTTGTCAAGGGGCTACCTTTTTGGCCTGTCATTTTAGTCTGTTTTGAGATAATCGGTTTAAACTGTCTCACTGGCAAGAAAACGCACTTTGAAACAACTTTTCCCAAATATTGTGAACAATGTAAATTAAATGGATCTACCTTTTATTGACCAAAAATATATATTATAGGATATATTAGGCAGGCCATTACGAGCCCATGATCTTGGACAGGACAAAATGCAAAATGATTTAGGCCAAAACATCCCAGTTTGCCATAATCGCTAGTGACAGGTCAAAATATGGATTAATCTAGTTATCTATCATGCTGTCTACATGATTGTCGTTATTCTCGACGTATGTCTTCACTCAACTCCATCTAAAAATTATATAATGACAGTGCTAGATCTATTGCTGGAAAGGTTCAGGAGAAAGAATTACTATGAAATTGGGTAAAATGTGAATTCAGGAGTAAGATTAACGAAGAGTAAGAGTGATAAAGGCCAAATATGGATTAATCTAGATCTAGTGTCGAGTTCTTGCTGCACTTCTTCATTCACGGCTTCATTCAAAAACTAAAAATGTGGAGACGGTGCAAACAAGTTCCTAATTTGAATTAAGCAGTAACTCATTTTCAGCTGGTGTACTCTGTAGTAATAATAATGATTTGTGTCAAATTAACTTCTCACCTTGATTGGGACCGCTCAGTAAGCATACTGATGAGAAATGAGATGACAGGATGACGGGGTGGACTATAGCTATTATTATGTCATCAGGCACATCTCTGCACCATAAACACAATTAGTAGTAGTAGTAGTAGTAGTAGTAGTAGTAGTAATAGTAGTAGTAGTAGTAGTAGTAGTAGTAGTAGTTCTAACGGTTTATATCCCAAACTAAGTGTTACTACTACAGTGTTGACATTCTGGGAACAATGCTGGGATGTTGGCCACATGTCAGTAACTAACTCAAACTGTGGGCCAGTGGGATTTACGAGAGTGTATTCACAACATGTAACACTTCTAACATTACTAAGAACCTTGAGAGAGAGAGAGGGAGAGAGAGACTTACTCAAATTTGTTGTTTAAAAATATGATAAATTGAAAAATTTGTAGACCCAAGGCGGGGGCACATCTACTACTAACTAGAACAAAAATGGAAAAGCATTAAAAAATTACGTGAGGCAAATTGACATAAAAGTCATAGGCACTCATAAGTTTGGTCTTGTAATAGAGGGCTGATGCCTTTGTTTTGGGACATGATAAAACTGACTGCAGGTCCATTGTCCAGACTGAAGTATCAGGACCAGTGATTGGCCTTTTCATTCTGGGCGCATCTTTATTTATTCATGTGCTCCTCATACCGCAATTTATCAATATTGCCGTTTTGCGGCAATACACGTCTTACATTGGTCTTTGCGTGACACAGTGAGAAATTTAATTTTCTAAAAGTTCCGTTGAACAGCTTTCGTCCGACGGATCTTTTTCCGTCAACCCCACACCTGTTGACGAAGTCCAAATGGAGTTCCGTCATTACAACGCTTACTAATTGGTGATGGTAGATGGTCCTGATCTGAAACCGAAGGCTGATCTCCCGTTTCGGTTCCTGGCTCAGACTCGTGATCTGAATCTGAAATTTTCAAGAAATCGACCAATTTAATATGTGATAGATTTAAAACAAATTGGGATTGCCCTCATCCAGGACAAAATTAATAATACATTAAAAGCTTAGACATAGAGGCGCAGGCCATTTTCTATGACAGCATGGGGAACAAGATTAATGATAAAGGCTAAAGAAGGCATTGACTATTAACCAGAAAGAGGAAAAGGCCATTGTTTGTGGCAGTTTGGTAGGACAAGAAGCTTTGAGTATAGATGATATGCTGTAACTGTGTAATTCTATACAATTAAAGATACAATGTACAAACTACTAACTACTAGAGTTAGATCTAAAAACATACAATGTACATGCTACTAGATTTAGATCTATATAATTATGTATCTATCTACTGATCAATACATCTACTACTTTATCACAAGATGTAGATCTAGATCTAGCCAATATAACTTCGAACCCATGGATATTTAGATCTTCTATCTAGATCTAGATCTAGATCTAGATTCTAGAGCTCTGTAGATCTAGAATTAGAATCCAAATTTTAAATCTAGAATCCATCTAGATGTGCACCTGCAATTTACCATCTCAATTGTACCATAATCTAGATCTACACCAATATTGATTTGTTTCTAGATCTGCCAGTACTTCTGTTAGCCCCCTGTTCGTGTTCTAGATTGAGATTTTATAATAGCTCATAACTGAGCGGGAACTAACTTCGGGAAGCCGATTGTAAAAGCAACCCAATAACATTTGTAACACACGGCGTACCCCGAGCAGGTTCGAGTGTCGGGTTACACGTGGCCGTCTAGCTGAACTGATGGCTTTTTACTGCCAGGCTGCCTAGCGCTAATCTTCGTTTTCCGAGGCCAATAAACTGCATCGCTATTGTTTTATCGTCGATAGCATGCACTTTTAGACCCTTGTAGTTCACGGTGAAAGAGTTATATTTATGAAATGTGAAAACAGAAATCCATTACCTCGACTAGGTAAATAATTACAAAGGCTTAGAGAAGGGAGATTTTCGCACGAACCACGGACTTATTAGTTGTAATTTCTGTTTGAGAAAACCTTAATTGATTTGGACCGTTGTCTATCAATTTTAAAACTTTCCTCATACAACAGATATATGTCCGTAGCTTCTCACTAAGTTTTATTTTACCTTACTAAAAATTACTCCGTGGACGCCTAATTAAAAATCACTTTTCCAACCAGCCAAACGAGTCCCTTTCTTCGTTTTTCGGAGGTCAATGATCTGCCTCGCTAATGTTCTGGAAGATAAAATGTAGTCTGTTTTCAAGCACTTATAACTTCACTAAGAGGCATCACAGAATGATCACGTTTTCACCCATGTAAGGAAAAACATATTACTTATTAATTATGAGAAAGACATAAAGAGGGTGACATGCGTATATCTTTTCTCAGCCATGAGCAAGAGTGAAATTGATAACAAAATGTACCAACATTATACAGGATGGCCGTAAGAGGTAGCATCGTCATTTGAAGAATTGTTAAAAGCCCTCCAGGTGAGGAATAATAGGACCTATACCATTGAAAACTACACAATCTCACAATTTCAATAAAACCAATGATGATGTTATAGAATGGTCCCAAGTCGTAATACAAATTATTGAATAAAATCAACAGAAATTAATCACGCTTTATTAGAGCTATATTATAGTATGTTTTCTAAAACTTGTAACTTCAATAAGAATCATCGTAGAATAATAAAGTTTTCACACACGTAAATAGATTAAATAGTACTATAAGTAAACAGTCTAAACGATGAAGGTACAATACAGGGGATTAGTGTAGGGGTTAGTTTTAAAGCCTAAAATTCTGAATCGCCAGACATCGTAATTAGACCACCGTGATGACTTGTCGTGAGAGGTGTGACAGGTGGACGTGGTAAGCGTGTAGGCCTGATTAATAGTTAGACATGGAGTAACTTGTAGTGGTCGAAACTTAAATGCAGAATTTTTTGGGTATTCGCGTACGTCGTGAGATATGCATATACTCTCCTGTTTTACCAGCTTTAGATATCTATCATTGACCTTTTAATGCAATTTCATAATAAAACACTTCTGACACCATGTTATAATATGGGTTTAATGATCGATAAGACATGGCGACGACCGTTACCAAAGGATGAGACAAAGACACAAGCGTTCACTTGAAGTACTTTCATTGAACTGACCAATTTGAACATGAGTGGATCAATAACTCTGTTATATCTTATAGATATAGTTCTAGCAGTCTAGCATCCAGTGGTAAGCATATCATTACATCAGCTATTACTCATTTTGTAACTATGTATTTGGCAACATCTTAAGTTCCCGTAAACTTAAAGAAATGTGTGGTGACACATTTACTAAAGAAACTGAATCTGTACAAACTATCGCCCAATGACAAATTCAAATCTCTTTTCTAAAGTTGTTGGAAAAGTTATGGCTGTTAGAGTTCATGATCGGAGTTCAATGTTTAATGATTGGTGTACCTCAAGAATCAGTTTTGGTACCACTGTTATATACATTGTAAACTAAACTGCTGTGTAACATGATATCATCTTTCAATCATGTTCATGTGTTCGCTGATGATACACAATTTTATTTCCATGAGTATATTGTTATGTATTGTATTAGATCTTTTTTTCAGGAAATTAAAATAATGGATGTCCTTAAATAAAGACAAAACTGATAATTCTGAAACTAAAGAGGGAATTTCATGAAACAAATACTTCGATCCGATCAATATCCTTGAAAGCTGATATTTCAGAGAGCTGTGTACGTAAATAAGGTGTCTACATTGATTCAGAGCCTAGCATGAACTCTCATATCACTAAGGTCATACAAAGCTGCAATTTCCGTTAATCTCCAAAAGAAGACTAATATTAGTCACTAAAACCACAAAATTGAATAGTGCAATGCATTTTTTACTAGCTTCCCTAAATATGTGATTGCTAGACTACAGAAAATCCAAAATAAAGCAGCTCGCTTGGTCGCTCTAACAAAATCTAGGGATCACGTAGCACCCGTTTTAATTTACCTCCAGTGGCTTCCTTTCAGTGAAATACAAAATACATTTTAAAATCCCATGAAATGCTTTGAAATGTCCTAATGATTTATCACCTATCTAAAAGAGCTTGTAGAAATGTATGTTCCCAAAAGATCTTCTGAGGTTGCTCTCTTTAGCAATGAAAAAACATTTCTAATTTCAATAACAAGTCTTTTAAAAATTGTGTCCTTCTCGTCTATGGGATTCTCTGTCTTTGAAAACAACAACATCCAGTTGTTTACACGATTTAAAAATATGCCTTAAGACAGAGCCATAGAGCCTTTAAAAACTAATTGAAATATCATCATCATCATCATCATCGTCATCGTCATCGTCATCGTCATCATCATCATATCATCATCATCATCATCATCATCATCATCCATCATCATCATCATCATCATCATCATCATCATCATCATCATCATCATCATCATCATCATCATTATTATTATCATATTATTATATTATTATTATTATTATTATTATTATTATTATTATTATTATTATTAAGTGGCACGGTAGCTAAACGGTTAAGCCGTTGGACTCGCATGCAAAAGGTCTCGGGTTCGAATCTCTTTGGAGACACCGTGTTTAACTCTTTGGCAAGGTTATTTACTCGAATTGCCTACGTTTGCGGCGCTGTTCTTACGGTTGACGCTCGGTGATTTTAAATACCAAAAGACAAATTTCCCTTTTGGGGTGAATAAGTGAAGTTTTATTTATTTACTATTATTATTATCATCATCATCATCATCATCATCATCATCATCATCATCATCATCATCATCATCATTATTAACACTATTAATATTAAGAATAAATTGTAGCAAAATGTTAATATTTCCTATCTCATTATACCACACCACCAGAAGCCATGATACAACTCTCATTAATTCACCAATAACTACGAGCAAGGAGACATTCTCATGTATTGACAAACATGTGACAGTGTGTAGCTAGATCAGTAGTAGCCAGTAGCTCTTATCCTTATACTGTTGTGATCAAAATTGAGAAATCGTTAACTAGCTTCCCTTCGTTTGTAAAAGAAAAACGCGGTGAAAAAGAATACAATCTCACTCAACAGAGAAGTTATTGATGCAGAAAAACACAACAATGGTGGATAATGATCAATATAATTCTTGAAAAGACAAAGATTTCATGAATATAGATAATTTAAACGGTTAAAGGAATAACTGTACCATCACTGTGGGTAACTATGATGAGAGAAATCGGTAGATCATTTAAAAATGTCTTCGTGTCTGGTAGAGAAAATATAAAGATTCAGTTCTAACAATGTAGATATAGGCAATTAACGAACAAATGAAAACCTACAAGGCCTAAGATGAGCTGCTAGTAACATATCTTTAAATATATCACTAGGATACCATCAAACTCATCTACGAAACATGAATACTGGTATATTATAATTATTGTTTTTGTCTATGCTTTCTGATGGTGGTAGTAACAACGAACATCAAAATCGGTGGGTTTTGCAGTGATGCTATCGCTCTGTAGTACTTATGGAAGTAGATTATTATTTTGATACCATTAAAGCTTAGCGCTTATGGAAGTAAATTATTATTTTGATACCACTAAAGTTTAATACTTATGGAAGTAGATTATTATTTTGATACCACTAAAGTTTAGTACTTATGGAAGTAGATTAATATTTTGATACCACAAAGCCTATTACTAATGGAAGTAGCTTATTATTATGATACCATTAAACCTAGTACTTAAGGAAGTAGATTATTATTTTGAGGAAGAGGGAAAAGGAGAGAAGGTGGAAGTCACATGCTATTCAAAATATAGCTTACACACATCAAATCTCCATTAATTGTATGAGTCATGAAGTGATAACAATGTCAATGTAATCGATTAATTACATTACGCTAAATGCCTCTAATCCATTCCATTGCCTATTTATTATGAGCGCTAACTCTTTATGCTGTTACTTGGATTCTAAATAAATAATCACCAGATCTGATTGATTTCTTGTTGTTTAGAAAAAAATCCGAAAAGTTTGATTAATTGTGACATAAGGCCTATCACTTTTGCCCTGAATAAGAGTGGATTAACACAGAAAAAACGATTATATCTGGTTATATTTGTGTTTTTTTGGTTTGTTTGTTAGCTCGTTTTTTTGTGTTTTTGTTTTGTTTATTTTTTGTTTGTTTTTTATTTTGTTTTTTTTTTGGGGTGGGGGTGTTTTGGTTTGGTTTTTGAGTTAATTATGCATTAAAGGCTATCCTGATTATAAACGAATTATTTTAAATTATATTTTTATACTATTAATAAATGGATGCACCCCGATACAGCCCACTATTTCAAACTTTTGTTCTTTGCACATCAGTGGGTAGTACCCGAGAAATAACCTGTATTTTCAGGAGCCGTGATTCAACCCAGCATGGGTTTTTATTGTTCTTGCCATTAGACTTCAAAGAATCGAAAAATAATCAAATGTTCCGTTTTTAAGTTTTGACTGAAGTGAAGATGGATTGACTTTACGCATTTGTTATTGATACTTCGTGTGTCACTATTCCAGCCTAAAGTAATGGAGGGTAGGCTGATGATGATGTGGGACACTTTTCCTGATATCATCGGCGAACAATCTTGCCTTGCCATAATCAATATTAATTGAAATCGTGTCATAGAGTTTACATTACAAAGTAAAATAGGAAGTATTTTCACGACAGAAATCTTGAAGTTCTGCGATTCTCATTGACTTTTTCTTGCGTACATTCACTGATGTCACTATATTATGGATAACAAACTCATGAGCGAACTTCGGTATTATGTCAACGTTATAGCAACGATTTCTAATAACCGCTCGGCACAAGAACGGGCCGATTCGAGGTGTCGGCAAAGTGGGTTGAAACCATAGACATATGAGAGTATCCTAGACTCATTGCACAATTCAAGGACGCGTCCACAATTGAAACCATGACCCACCATTGTTCTGTGGGACCCACTGAAGCGTGGGATCATCTCCATTGTGTGGTTTGATTACCGTTGATACACTATCGAAAAGCCGTTACCCGTAATCTTTTGTTTTGTTTAAGCGATTAAGATGGTGCAAAACTGCACCAAACTTTTGTTGTTTATTTTAATTTGGTTTTGTTTGTTTTTTCGGGAGGTAGACTAGATTCTAGTTCTAGATCTGGTTCTAGTTCTTTAGATTCAAGGAATGTTTGTATACGTCGACGTAAGCGACATTTTGCAAAATGATATAATAATTATTATATAATGTTGATCGCATTGATGGTTTTAATCATGATCTTTGTTTGTACTTGCTTGTTACTGTTTGTTTGTTATTGTTTTCTTGCTTTCGTTGGCAATACGTAACCTGTCTTTGGTTGAAACACGGTCCAAATGTGCAGTCAAGCGCAAGAGCTCTCACGCAGTGCCGCCGACATTACCGGCAACGACGCGAGGCCGTCAAAATAAAATCGTGTCTGAATTTTAATCACTATAAGCAGCGTTGCGTCCAACGCAGTGAGGGCGACTTTCGTCCGCTGCCTGCCCGATGCTTATTACTTATTGTGATAAAAATTCAGACACGATTTTTTTTTTTACGGACTCGTGTCGTTGCCGGAGGTCGTCGGCACTGCGTGAGAGCTCTAAGCTGGACTGAACGACGGCCATCCCCTATAATATTCTTACACGATTGGACAGATTTAAAGGCTGTTGGCTGTTGTTAAAAAATCATGGAAAAGAGGATTTTTGAAATTGAAACCCTGATATCAAAGCTTAGCAGAAATTAAGATTTTTTTGTTATTACGCTACGTCGAAATCAATATGGCTCCCACTTAGCCGATTAAATCGTACATTGATTTACAAATTCATCCTCGCTTCCCCACGTACTGTAAACATAATAATAAGATTCTATCGCACTATGTATACATGGTAAGTATTCATACGATTTCACATGTCATAGAATGTTTATCTCTCGTATCACTCAGTTCACTGTCGTTGTCATTTGTTGTTCTGGACTCCTCCACACTGTCATTTTCTTGTAGATCTATATCTATTCTTTCCGACTCATCTATACATTGTTCGTTTTTTACTTTTATTGAAGAACACTTTAAATCTGTTGGTGGTGTCATCGTATTTTCGAATTTCATGTCAGCGTTGTTATTGATGGAAATATCATCTACTTTTTTATCTTCCCGAACTTCTAACACAGGGGGAAGATCGACACCGGAAGGTTCTGTGTAAGTAAATATGACATGAGACCTCGGTGATACGTTCGGTGTGTCCTCGGAACTCGTGAGTCCTGGCGAGTACAGGAGACTCGTGTCTTCGGTCAACCTTGTAATTGTCGATTCTGTTGAATCCACGGATAACTGGCGTGAAAACGTGTCATTAAGTTGTCTTGTAATCCTGGAAGCAAAAGACGTATGGAAAAGCTTGATAAGTTACCATTAAATAAGCATAATAAAATCAATAATATATTGATATCATACATAAATTATGATTAGTTCCAAATTTTTTCGAATCAGTGATGAGACACAAAGACACGCAGTAACTCCGCCTATCTTTAACCTAAGGAAAACGAGAAAGAGGACACTATAGGAGGGAGGTAATCTTAAAAGAAAAAATAAAGCATTTAAAGGGCAGGAAAACAGAGCAACCCAAAACAAACGATGTGAAATCTCACCTTTTAAATTGCAAGACAATTTATAATATTATCAGATCTTACAGACTAATGATTCTGTTTTGATATCATTATCAGTTACGCAATTCGGCATTAAGTAAGTAAAGTTAATTCAGTAAATCCGATTTAAATTCATTTCTTTGCCGTGTGTTATGGGATGAATCAGTTGCGTTTGTTCACACTATTTAACTATTAATTATATTATGCACCGTGACCAGGGAGAAAAGCTAAAACGTTACTGCTCAAAGTTGCTTGTTTTGGGATTTGTTTTTTCACTTGTTTGTTTGCTTGTTAATTGTTGTTCTGTTTTATTTATTTATTCATCTACATTTTTCCTTTTCTTTCGTGTTTGTTTTGCTTGGGGTTTTTGATTTTGTACTTTCTTTTTGTCTGTTTCCGTGTGGTTTACTTGTTCTTCTCTCTCTTTCTCTCTCTCTCTCTCTCTCTCTCTCTCTCTCTCTCTCTCT
>JASKDV010190514.1:0-11628 GCA_032466395.1 Aegires albopunctatus
AGAGAGAGAGAGAGAGAGAGAGAGAGAGAGAGAGAGAGAGAGAGAGAGAGAGAGAGAGAGAGAGAGAGAGTACATGTGTGAAACACGGGGAAGAAGTAGGAAGGAGTGTTTGGGTACAATTGAAGAACATTGCGTGATCTAAACCTTTACTTCTAAACATTACAATATTTTGTTCCCTTACATCATAATAAAGCTACGCAGATCATTACACTTTCCAAATCCTTGCGTTTATCTTGTAAGATTGAAGCTATTAAATAAAGCTCAGCTATTGTACATTGGGGAGTTATATAAAATAATGTAGGCCTTTATAGGCATAATATATGCTTATGAATGGTTGGAATAATACAGAAAGATAAAATCATAGTGTGGCTTCATTTTGCTGGTGACAAAGGCTGAAATAAGAGTATAACATAATATATATTAAAAGTAATCGTCGTCAAGTGCCAGGCTGTGTAGTGTTAGCGATCATGCAATTCACACACTTCTCGGTCACTCGTTGCTTTCGGTTCCTCCGTCACTCCTTCTGTTTTGTTAGTCCGTTCATCATCTTTATTTTTACATTGTCTTCCTCTGCTGCATTTCCCATTTATCATTCCGATTGTCATGTCTTTCTCATTTTTTTGGAGCTCATTATTGCCTTTGCTATTATTATTGATGAGATTTCGCTGTTGTTCCACCCACCGCTCGAGATTAAAGTTCCGAAATATTTGAATGATCTCGCTGTTTGAGTTGAGCTCTATTGGTAAAATGTTGGCTTCTGCTTCCGCCTGGCGACCATTACCTCTTTTATTTAACTATTCAATTACAGTCCTTTCTTTCTGCTTTCTTCATCAATGATGTCTAAAGTCCTTGCAAGTTCTTACTGTTTTCAGCGATTAATACAGTCAGCATAATCTTAAGAGATTTATGTTGCGTCCTCCTACGTTTATTACTGGATCCCATCCTACTTAAATTTCTGGATGTCCTCCTACTTTAATTCCAGATTATCATCCCACTTTAATTATTGGATGTCCCTCTACTTTAATTATTGGATGTCCTTCTACTTTAATTCATGGATGTCCTCCTACTTTAATTCCTGGATATCCTCCTACTTTATCTCCAGGAGGTCCTCTTACTTTAATTCATGGATGTCCTCCTACTTTAATTCATAGATGTCATCCTACTTTAATTCATAGATGTCCTCCTACTTTAATTCATAGATGTCCTCCTACTTTAATTCATGGATATCCTCCTACTTTAATCATTGGATGTCCTTCTACTTTAATTATTGGATGTCCTTCTACTTTAATTATTGGATATCCTCCTACTTTAATTCATGGATGTCCTTCTACTTTAATTCATGGGTGTCCTACTACTTTAATTCATAGATGTCATCCTACTTTAATTCATAGATGTCCTCCTACTTTAATTCATGGATGTCCTCCTGCGTTAATTCATGGATGTCATCCTACTTTAATTCATGGATATCCTCTTACTGTCATTCATGGATATCCTCCTACTTTAATTCATGGATATCCTCCTACTGTAATTCATGAATATCCTCCTACTTTAATTATTGGATTTCCTTCTACTTTAATTATTGGATGTCCTTCTACTTTAATTCATGGATGTCCTCCTACTTTAATTCCTAGATATCCTCCTACTTTAATTCATGGATGTCATCCTTCTTTAATTCAGGGATGTCATCCTATTTTAATTCATGGATGTCATCCTATTTTAATTCATGGATGTAATCATACTTTAATTCCTGGATGTCCTCCTACTTAAATCATGGATATCCTCCTACTTTGATTGATGATTACTTTACTGTAAAGAGAAAACAAAATATCTTATTATTAAAAGTAATAGTTAAGGTTGGTTTATAACATACGTTGAGAAAGTGTTGTAAGTCATGTACAGCAGCCCTGTGGTTGAACATAAGTTGTAAAATTATATATGGTAAACGTTCTAGTTAGGGTTTTATATTTTACTAGCTGGGATTCCCGGTTTCGCTCGGGCATTTAGGACCTTATCTTAGCCCTACTCCTAAATATAGATAAATTAGAATCTAATTGTTATAGATTGAAGCCTTTTCAACCCAAAAATGTTTCTGGCCGTACACTTACTTGGTAATAATAAAATGATAGAATGATCTAGAACTAGAACTATCTCTTTCTTAATTTAGATCTAGCGTCTAATAACATCGCTTGTAAAATTTGTGAGAAGAAGGATACTTATGATATTTATGCGGTGCGCATTCTCGAGAATTGTGCGAAAATAAAAAGTCACCAATAAACACTTAAACAGGACGGTGTAACCTAGACCTAAACTTTTAAAAATGGCTGCTAGCAGGCCTCGGCACGGCAAAACGAGAGAAAATAAAAAATTCTGTAAATTCAATCCGTGTAGATATATCTAAATAAACTGTAGCCTAAAACCAACTTGAGTATAATCTTTTTACACTTGTATTTTCGTTAGAATTTTTAAAAGCGCCGATTCCGAAAACATGCGGCCCTAAAATAGGTGCCACGCTCCCTGGTCCAGCTTATGATATAGATTTGATTTACTTCTCTATACGGTAAATGCGGTAACGCATTTTTTAATCATGTACATTTTCATATACTGTACAATGCTCACTATCTGAGTATGATAAAGCTATTAATTAACTCATTATAAATGTTTGGATGAATGTCAATAATAATAAGGATATTTTCAATGTAATATTTGTATTATGTTGATTGATTAATAAACATAGAACATATCACATATCACATATTTTTAAGGCATAAAGTAGAGACAGTTTACCATAACCCGCTTAATCGAAATTAGAATGAGCAGCTGCCTGAAATTTGAAATACGTATAATAGCAAAAATATGTAATCTTTAAGATTAAAATATAATATAGGAAGCCATGGTTGCGTTAAATGATGATTACAAATAATAAAACAAATTGTCCATGTGGTGTTAAGATAAATCATAATGGAAATATATTATGCAAGGAATTACTCAGCAGAAAAATTAAACTGATTTCTTCTTTGATTTTTGGTACACCTCGAGCCCCCTGCGACTGACCTAATGGCGGTCCCGACACACTCATTGTGTAATAAATACGTCACTAGTTCGCCTACTACTACTACTACTAGTTACAAGGTTTGATTCTTTGCGTCATTACCAGGTGAACAATGTTACTGAAGTCGTATCCTGGTGTCGAATTTATGGGTGGTACAGGTATGCATGTCTTTAACGTAAAGACAGATAGTAGATACATGTATTTAGTTTTGTATTTATTTGTATACCCTTATCCGTACTAAAGAAAAGTAAGTAACTCGGTATTTACTTTTAGGATTTTGATTTATTCTTTTTTCGTTTTCTTCTTCCTGTTGGTGGGTTCTTTTATTCGTGTTTTTTGAAAATCCCTCCGAAAAAAAAATTAAAAAAATAAGTACACAAATCCACAAACAACTACATACACACCTAAGAATCTTAATACATGTATAAAGATTTTTGCTTAAACATAAATATTATGACATTCTTTATGGCCAAAATTTAAAAATCAGACATACTTGTAGTAAGTACATGTAATGTACTTTATTTAATTGTAATTGAATCCACTATAATTGGGTAGCCTGTTTTATGCTGTATGTCGTGCTTGTGTATATATGCATAGCATACATATATTTATAGATACATCTGGTGTATATTATATAAGGGGGAACTCATAAGTTAAAAAGTACTAGAACTATATCACTTGCATGCATAATATTATGTTTATTTATTTGAGTAGCTTAAACAGTTTACATGACTGGGAGTAGAGTCTTGTCTCTCTAATTCGGACTTCTGTAATCCGAACCCCTCAGTAATCCGAACCATTTACAGGGAACAGATTTATTTTTTATTATATCTTAGTATTCCGTAATCCGGAAAATTCTACAATACGAACAAATTGTCGGGAACGGAGGTGTTCGGAATAGAGAGACCAGATTCTTTGATGTTTTGCATGATTTTATCAATTCTCTTTATTATACTTTGATTAACTGTTGAGATATTGTTATGTACGAAGTAGGTCGGTCTGTAAGTGGCATATGTCAAATTCAATTATCTCTGTTTTTTGTTGAAAGGAAGTCTGTAAATTAGTAAATGTGTTAATACTTTTGCTACTTGGGCCAATGGGTTAATTTTGAATTCAATATAACTATCTTCACTGATATTTTATCAAGAAGAATGAAACATGGATGAATGGGCGTTCAAACTTACTGACAAATCTCGACCTCTATTATTATTTCTTAGCAATAGATGCTTGGCTTGACGCACACATAATATGTTCCCTCTCTACCCGGAAATACAATGAAAGTGAGGTGAAGTTGGAGTAATTCACAAAAATCACAATCTAAGAGTGTTTACAAATTTGTATCTTATCATAGTTCTATCTTAAATTATCTTAAGGGTGAAATCATGCTTCCATGAAGCAACTCACCAAATTCAAGTACAAGAAAGAATTTAGATCATAATATAACGTTTTATTTCCACAGCAAGGACGCGATCATCAACCCTTACAAATAACAGTATGCTTCCTTGGTCAACAACTATGGCACAGAAAGGAAACTGTAGTGAGAAATCAAAGTTAAAAATTAAAGTTTAAATGCCTACCTATATAGCGCTTATTACCAAGGGACCTAAGCCTATAAGCGCTTTACAATGACTAAGTTCCAATAGAACATATAGGATAAATTTGGCAGCCTGTTGTGCGAGAAAACAATATTCGAACTCGACAACGCGGTCTTAGCGACCAGTACTCATTCACACCTGAGTCGAGTGAGGTAGAGGGGACAACGTATCTTATCTAAGGACGCAACGGCGATGACCTGTGGTTACGAAAAAACATTTTGTATCTAGCTGAATACGTTCACACCATGTCACCCAGCCGACCGGTGAGTTGGTGAGTGGAGCTGCTGGAATTTCGCCCTCATTCCATTTTTGAGACATGGACAACGCTGTCTTGGCAGCACACTTATAAATCTGAGTCGAGTAAAGCGATCGGAGTAAATACTGTTCCTGGAGGGAAAACCTTCCGGTGGAAGTAAGATTAGAACTCGGAATTTTTCGGTCTGTAATCCTACTCCCAAACCATTCTGCCATCGCGCCTCCTATTCCACTTCTCATCACAGAAACCGATAACGCCCCTGCTATTAAGTGTACACTGACTCTTGAAGTAATTTGGCAAGCTTGCCTATTAGAATTAAGACATGATTAATTGAGGGTACTGAACTACGATCATGTAACCGTCACATTAACCCGAAACCATAATAATATGGAGTCCATATACTATTGACGTCTTATCGTGTGCATTAATCAAGAGTAAAAATGCTTATGTATATTATGTGCTTTATGTAGCAATCACCTTTAGTTTCACAAAACAAACACAAAAAGGACCGCTAATGTCCATTTCGGAATTGCACATTGTCATAGCTTCGAGAAGAAGGGTAAGTCCGATGGGAAGAGGCAGGGGTAATGGAAGTTCTGTAACCATAGACTAGCCTTGCAAACGGCACAGAGGATAGGGTGGTACGATACGAAACGAGAGGACCAAGTTTATATATAGCTTTGAATGTTATGGTTATTGTAACATAGGCGGCAAGGTGTTGAAATTATGTTCTTCCCAATTGTGTCAAATTTTTACAATTGTTATAAGTCTTTGGTTGAACACAATACCAACATTGTGGAAGGCAGCAGAATTAATACCTGTCCTTAAGAAAACTAAACGATTTTAGACATGTAGCACTCACCCTATTTATAATGAAATGTTTTTATACAAATTATTTTGAATAAAATTGTGTCAGAAATTCACACCTGCCTCAATCCCGTACAGTTTGCATATAAATGCAAAAGATACACGGAAGATGCCATTGTAACTCTTATCCAGACCTTAGTACAACATCTTGACAAGCCCAAAACATATTCCAGATTGACTTCTCATTAGCCTTCAGCACAATACAACCCCATGTAATGATAGAAAAATTAATCTGCCTAAAAGTGAATAAAAAAATCACTGCATGGATCCTCGATTATCTCACCCATAGACACCAATTTGTAAAGATAAATGAGGTTTGTTCTTCTATTTTATTACTAGACCAAACCATTCAGTATACTGAATGTAAAAATAACCCAAACAATTTAAGCCACGTAACATTATTTGGATTTCTAGAAAACCTATACAGAAGGTTGAGCTAAAGATGAAAAAATCAAACAGTAGAGCTTGAAGCAGCTGGTCATCTCCAAGAAAACAGAGTATTGATGGAAAGGAGGCTGTTAAAAAAACTAAAGACATTGATGGCAGATGTTGGCGGAAGAGATTGAAGTGCTGAAAACTTTTTTCACTTCAGTATTATTAGTCGCATTTTCTGTTACAAAACCTTACCAGATCGATTTACAGCATTACCTATTTATTTCTTGGATTTTGGTTTTTTCTTTGAGGGTTTATTTCACAATGCATCAGGTTAACCGGTTTTCAAATTTTAAATCGATAAAGATATACTTATCGTCAACAATTTCCTAAAAGAGATTTCACAACTTCGCAATGCTAATTATACATAGAGCCTAAAATAGCATTGTTAAAACATTGACCTTGTAAATATTATGATATACTTTGCAAATAAAAAAGCCAGAAAAACCTTCTTCTAAAAAGACTTGTGCATAAGGAGAATGGTTGTAATTCCTTCACTTTGTTTAAAAAAAAAAAAAAGATGTATTATGTCAAGCATTTTATTTTTTTATTTTTTTTCGCCGAAAACTACACGAAATGTAACATAAGTTTCATTTTTGTCGAGTAGTTTGAGATGATTCTCATGGCACTCAGTGTATTGATATTCCTGAAACAACACAAATGACCAATTATTTCATTTTCCAAATATGTCATTGTTAGTAAGATTTTACGGTTTAATCATAATGTTGATATTACGTCTTTCAATGTTACGGAAGGTATACAGGAATTATAATATAGCCCCTTACTCTGTTGCAAACTTGTATGTTACGACTGTTTAATTTAATGTCATTCTAGATTTGAATGTCGTTTTCTTCTCTTCTATTTTTTAATTGTTTTTTTCTTTCTCCGTGAATTTAATGGTTTTTGTTGATGCTAAAGTCAAAACAATGTGGGTAAGTGGACAACGAACTTTCCATTTTATCTTATCCTAAATTAATTAGTTATAGAGGCCCCTTCATGTTTTGAAAAGAATGACCTTAACATAATGTTAATGCGTTGTTGATTTTCAACTCACAAGTAAGACGCACTGATTAGCCTTCAGTATGTTATGTATGGAAATTTACTTCCGACAACGTCGTGTGGCTGTGACGTCGGGGAAAATAGAGAGAGAGAGAGAGAGAGAGAGAGAGAGAGAGAGAGAGAGAGAGAGAGAGAGAGAGAGAGATGACCCCGTGTCACAATATTAGCCGCTTGACTGAAATCACGTGTCCACGTTTTCTTACACGAGGGATTTGACCGTTATAACACCCAAGGCCACTTCTTGCATTTAAATTAAGGCAAAGACAAACACGCCCCTGCTTTGTACTTTAGTTTATATAATTATGAATGTTTTATAACCTGTTTTTCCCCAAAAAATTCTGCTATATAAGATATGGCCACCGGCTTTGAAAGCAATAAGCTCTGGCCGGACATTTAGAGACTAGGAAAAATCGTAAGTAAAGTCTTAAAATCTTTGTTACAGTAGAACGAAAAATATCCCTGGTCGTAACTAAATTGAAGCTTTAAATAATGACTTTGCTTAAATAATTCAGTTTCGTAAAATGATGCTTCTTTTGCAATTAATAATTACCTGCTCATACGACTAATGTAATAAAAAGTTATAAAATTATGGCTGTTTAATATGATGAAATCATGCATCAGTGATTATATTAAAATTATTTTTCTTCGCATCATTTTTATTTGTGTTTATTTTTAAGTTTGACAAATCTATTACGGTGGTATTCTTAAGAATATAATTCGGTCCAATTATTTGACAATAACTGGAATGGTTATGATATGGAATAGATCTCTTCTACTCATGATAAAGGAAGGAAGAAGATCTTATATGATACTATCCGATATGAAGAAGATAGCTCAGGGATTAAGGCTAGCCCTGCTAAGCCAAAGGTCCCTGGTTCAAAACCGTGAAGGCTTGAATTCGAAATCCAATTTTTCAGGGTTTCTTGTGCTCCCTATCCTGAAGTTGCTAGGATAAAATTGGTGCCAAGTCCTATCGGAGACGAACTATAATGCAATGTAGGAGGACCGATGTACTTTGTCATGTTAAAGAACAAGAATGTTTATAGGACAGTCTTGGTAATCCCTGAGAACACCAAAGCAGTGTTAATGGGTAAACCAATATAACAACAACCGAAGCCCAAAATATGTAAATATATAAATCAAATCGAAAAAAACATTAACACCACCACCCCCCCCCCCCCCCACCCCGCCAAAATAAATAAATAAATAAATAAATAATGTACAAAACAAAACCCAATACAAAACGGAACGAAACAAGAACGGCAGCAGCAACAAAAACTTACGTGATAACGACTACTTCTACAACAAAATACAAACCAGATAAGGCCAAACAAAACGAAGCAACAACTTCTATAAAAAAACAACAACAATAAATCGTAATTTCTAGAACATTTCCGCTCAAAACGTAGATACTTATTTTAATCAGCATTACCTATAACTATAACCATTTTTAGTATCTACGATACCCATAAAAATAAAGTAAAGAGCGTTGTTATATAACGCGTTCCCACTAAATGTGCTCAATGCACTTTACAGAGTTTTCCTGGCAGGCCACTGCACTGTAAAAATCCTTCTCAACCCCCGGAGGGTATACAAAGGTGCGATCCCATGAAAGTCACACTGGGATTCGAACCACTAGACCACGATGCCACACGTACATCATACCTATAACAATACTTGATAATATAATAATACACATGTATTATTGTTGAAACTGACTATACTTTCTTGCTATTCCAGGAAAATTTGTCTTAAAACAATGGAGTTCCACTTCCTGATAATGGCATTGATGGCTGTTGTGGTCAGTTTGGTCCAAGCCCAACAACCTTGGTTCTGTCGACGATTCGACTGTCCTGACTTTACTCCTGAAGTAAGAATTCATTTATTTATTTAATATTGTACCAATAACTAGATCTAAATAATTTTGAATAAAAGATCATAATTAATCCCATACAACATATCTCAGTGAATACTTTTGGAAATTTAAAAGCACAAAGATCAACCATCATATTAATTGGACAATTGTAATCAGAATACTGATGCAGTCGTATTTATTTTTTTTCTTCGGATTTCCCTCTGCTCTTTATTCTTAAGTTGGTAGGATAATAAATGGTGCCATTTATCATAGACGGACTATAATCTAAGAAGTCCTATGTGCATATGCGCATATCAAAGACCCTGGGCTGTTTACAAATCTGTCTTGGAAAAACCCTGAGATCACCAAAGTAGTGGAAATAGGGACATTCAATACAACCAAAATCAAATCATCATCATCATCATCACCACCTCCACCCCCAATCAACACACTATTATGGTCTCCATTGTGATCATCGTTTTTATCTTTCATTGTTATCGTCATCATCATCATCATTATCGCAATCGCATCATCATCATCATCTTCAACATTATCATCATCATCATCATCTTCAACATTATCATCATCAGCATTGTCAACATTGCCATGAAATAGCCACAACTACAACAGTTTTATCAACACCAAAATATAGCATAGTAATATACAAAATATGTATGTACTAATCTTGTTGAGCAAGTCGAAAAGCGTCGCCATTTTTAAAATTTATTTACTTAAATTTAGTTATTGTAACTATTTAGGCTATCTACTTTTAATCACATTGAATCCCGTGTAAACTTTTTCATAAATATAGCATTGCCATTGCAGAAAAGACATTGATTTTCTCCCCTTTGTTTTCATTTTTTTTCCTTTTCCTTTTTTTTCTTTCTTCCTTTCATTCATTATATGATTATCTTATATTGTATTATCTAATCTTGGTCTGTCCTAGCTTTATTGTCTGATCTTATTATCTTATCATATCTGATTTTTGATTTTTCTTACCTATTCTATTCGTACCTCTTTTCATACCTTTTCATATCACAACTTATCATATTTCGTAATTATCGTATATTATTATTATCATGACTTCTCATATCGTTATTTTATCGTATCCCATCGCATCTTGTCTTATCTCATCCTACATTTTCTAACTCTGATCATTATATCATTATACTGGATCATCTTATTTCATTTTAATCACGACATATTATTATGGACAGCAGCCACGACTAATGGGGTCCATCTTCTCTAACCGTATCTTATTCTCGTTATAGAATAGAGGAAGTTATGAAGTCCGTCAATACGCAGAGTCCAACTGGGTGGCAACTTCCGCCACTTCCCGCTCCCCTAATGGCGATGGTAGCACGTCCGGCATGTTCGGGAAACTCTTTAGATATATTCAAGGAAGTAATGCACGTGGTAAGTTTTCTCATAGCTTTTCTTTTTTCTTTTGGATAGAAAAAACATCATTGACGGCAATGCAATTCGGATATATAGGAATATCAATACTGCACTGGGTAATTAATTGGGAAAAGGAATAATAATTATGATGATGATGATGATTATGATGATGTTGATGATGATGATGAAAATGATGATGATGATGATGATACTATTGATATCATCAATAAATAATAATAATAATTGATGATAAAAATATAATAATAATAATAATAATAATAATAATAATAATAATAATAATAATAAATTAATGATAATGCTCCAATTTTCATCTTTGCTTTGAAATAGGTGAAAAGATTGCCATGACAGTTCCTGTGTTGACCAAGATAGAAAACAGAACTACTGAATACGTCTTTACCATGATGTTTTATGTGCCCTCCTCCAACCCTCCTAACCCCAGCGATCCTGCTGTCTTCAAGGTCACTCGTCCAGCTGGTCCAGTGTTTGTGAAGTGAGTACTTGGATATTATTTGTAAGCTTGATAGATACATTATAGGCTTAATTATTTACTGGTAGCAAAGAAAGCATACTACATACTACCATACAGTGGACCTTGGAGCTGTTATACAATAATTTCATGCAGTTGGCTAACCAACAGAATTGAAGACAATCACGCCTTGTGCGTCCATTCTCCTTCCCTCCCCCTCTCCAACCCTCATCCTGCCACCTCTCTCTCCCTCTCTCTCTCTCTCTCTCTCTCTCTCTCTCTCTCTCTCTCACACACAAAAACACACACACACACACACACACTCACACACAAACACGGACACGTCACGATTTCTCTAAATTGCACATTTGGCGTCCTAAAAATATGAATTGCAGCCCTGACCTCTCATGACCTCATGTACTATCCACGACAAACAATGAAAGACGACTTGCTGCAATGCTACTTATATTATATTCAATAATAAATCACTCGTCCTACTCGTACTACATACAGCCCACGTAATCGAGGTAATAGAAACGGAAAGGGTAAGTGCGTCCACACACGGACCACTCGGTGGCGCCACTCAGTGGCGAACATTATTTTCCACTGTTTTATATGAAGCTCTTTCAC
>JASKDV010190525.1:0-11626 GCA_032466395.1 Aegires albopunctatus
CAATAGTATAGCAAGAAAGTCGTCGTCATTAAATTAACAATCTAAACTATAAACACTTTGTAACAATGCAACAACAAACAAAAAAATACAAACCAAAAAAAAAACAACCTCAACAGATATCAAAATAATTAGTTTACTAATTACTATAAGTCAAACTTATAGAACAAGAAAAAACAAAATAAAAACCCCAACAAATAACGCAAATGACTATAATTCAACATCCTTGTATCTTTCAAAACTTGAAGAACAGGATATATTTAGCATATATCAAATTTCTGTTGATATTAATTCACAACCTTTTATCTTTCCAAACTTTAAGAATCAGTATAAAAATTAATAAAAATAAATAAATTAAAAAAAACCCTCACAAGCATCAATTAATTTCAATGAATATAAATTTTTCAAACTTTAAGTACAAGATAAGAAGCCAACAAATGTCAATCGGGTTATAAGTCATTGCAATGCAATTGTACTCACACTTTGCTGAAGAGCTTCTTAAACTCTGCATCTCCATGATGTTCCAGGACCAGGAAATCTAATTCGTGTATCATCTTTCCTTCGATCTGCATGAATTACAATTACTTATAAAAATTAGAAGGCGTTAGATAGTGATTATTGCTCATTTATATGACGATTGATGTATACAAAGATGCCATGTTCTAGTCATAGACATTTTGGCTAACAGTCTAAAAGGTCCCAGGTTTAAAATGCAGAAGGCAAAAATTACAACAAAAAATCCTTTACCCTTTTATCTTCGATAGTTTTTAAAAAAAAGATGGCCAACATCAATAAATCACTTAGTAGGAGAAAGTCCTGACGAGATGCATAATAATAATAATCTAGATTTTTTTCGTTTCTTTCCTTCTATCGATTCTTGTCTTTGTCTCTAAGGGGTTATTTCATATTCTTAATGTATTAAACATTATTTATAATAATAATAGTAATGAATTTCATTAACATAACTTGTTTCCATGGGACTATCAATATTCAGAAGTGGGCTTTACAATAGTAGAGACACGAATTAACAATATAATGCTACAACAATACATAGCAAGAGGCACGATAGCACAACATCCAAAACGTACTAATTGGCCCATGGTTAGCAATGCAACTTCACCATGAATAGTTACTATTAAGATTACCATTTTCAAGTCACGGTTGCATCGAAACTCTGTCTGTAGAATGTTGAAGAAGATTGGAATGGTGGCCCTTCTCAGTTCATTTTCTGGCACCATGCTGACCTTGAGGAATGGCCCAACCAATGCCATCATCAGGTGCTGGTTATTTAAACCTGTAGAGTGAAGAAAGAGGGAGAACCAGATTCTCTTAAATCAATCCAATGTCTACTTCTATATCTTGGTGGGGATACGATGGTTGAGTTTAAAGGAGCATTGCAATGTTGTCTGGCTGACCTGGGTTGAAGCCCCAATTCAGCAGTTTGCTCGTTTTCCATTGGCAAGATAATACACCCTATTATACCCATCTACCATTTTGCACTGTGGTTTATACCTGGGTTATTCCAGACTTTTTTCAGAATGGACCAAAATGACAAATTTTTCCACTGAATAAATAAAGGGCTTTTCAATAATTTATTCATTATCTGTAAAACAATGTAACTAACTTATGAGCCAAAACATGGAACATGATTTAGAAATTGACCATCAATTACACACACAAATGAAAGATAAAACTGGGACTACCAAGAGACTCTCTGCCCACAGCACTGCTGCATCAAAATGAAGTGCGTCATTTTCCTATATAAAGCTGAACTTCATACATGCACACATGACTCAGAACATTAAACTGTCTTAGTAGGCCAAATCAACAATTATCATAAAATATTTATGAAAAACAAACAATACATGGAAATTTATTTTACATGCAATGTTTCTTGTCAAACTGATATCAATAATTATTTCTATTATGATGAACATTTTTATAAGAACTGATCTACGGGCATTTCAAACCCTATTTCTAAATTGAAATTGAAAATATAGTGCCTGAAACTTAATATTACGTTATTTTTCCCCACAGAAATCAACCTTACCCTAAACTATCAACAATTCAGATCGGAGACCAAACCTGGCAGTCATGTCCCAAAAAAATGAGTAATATAAAGATCAGTTTATCAAAACACCAAACAAAAATGAAAACCCAACAAACTAAGAGCCTCCAATTTGCTAAAACTTGAGTCACTTTGTTGTACAGACACAGTTGCAGTACAGTAAAATAGACTTTAGATCTAGTCCTCAAACACTTACCTAACTGATTCCACAGAGAGTAGATCTGACAACCAACTGGCACTCTCATATCGCAATACTTGTCTTTGATTTGTCCCTTTTTAGCATCTGAGTATTTCTCCAATTGTAAAGCTGGCTGAGTGATGAAAGCCACCGCCATGAGGAAGAAGTTGGTCCACAGCTTTAATAGAATAATAAAATAAATGATAATAATAATGATGATCATCATTATCATCATATAATAAAAATAAGGCCATGGATATGTCAACTCTTTCAAGAAAAACTATGGCACCAAAAGTTACCAAATTTGGCATAAACTAACTTTTTTAGTGCATGGCTCAACTGTATTTTATATTAAGATCTTTATTGTTTTTTATGAAATTTCATATTAATTACGATTAAAATCACATTTGGAATCAGATCAACATCCCTGTTTGAAATTCATGCGCTGCACATTCCCTCACTCTCTACATACATCCATGGACTAAAAATGTACCAATCTCAACACCCTTTCTAATCATCATCACCATCACCATCATTATCATCTTCTTCATAATAATCATCATCTTAATCATAACAATAATTATATTACAATAATAATAGGGCAAAAATTACGCCAAGAAAAATACAGCATTTAGAGATACCAAATTTGGCATACATATATAAAACATCCGTTAGTGCTTGGCCCAGTCAGATTTTTTATTTAAGGCTTTATTAATGTTTACTAAATCAATTACAATTAGAATTATGCTCAGAATTCAATAAACTGTCCTGCGTTAAATGCATGCACTGCACACGCATCTCTCTCTTTTTATCAGTTGGTTCAAAAATTCATCGCTTTCAGATGCCATCTGTAGGCTTTCGCTTTTGTCTTATTACTAATTGCCATGCTTTTTGAAGAATAGCAGTCCATTCTGTAGAAAGTAGCAAACCGGAAAAAACAAAACTGGCAAACAAAAGCTTACGGAACACAGGTCTGGTCCTTTATAGTAGTAATGATGATGATGATAAAAATAATATATCAATAATAATAATAATAACAGAAATAATAATAATATATGCAAACTGACTCAATCTAAAAAAATTGGCTCTCAGCATTATAATCTTTTAAGTTTCCGTCCATCATCAGGACTATTGATTCTAAAAAAGTTTTTGCAAACTAAAGATACAATACTTTTACCTCAATATCAAAATCATTCCCTTTTAGAAAATTGTCACCCAAATCATCAGCAATGTACTGGATGGATGTCAGCATGACACTGAAAATGAAAAATTGATGTTGATGATTATAATGACAGCAACACTAATGAGGCCAATAATGCTAAAAAAAATAACCATGAAAATGAACATGGTGATGTTATCTTTAGGAGATGAGAAATTTCAAACTAACACCAAGTAATTTCTTCAATACATTGGCAAGCTTAATCAAACACATATTTATAAGATATATTGAAATTGTCAAAAATTGTCAAAATCTTACTTGTTAGTAATCATTCGCATAGAAGTCCAGTCTAGCGGGAACACATCGCTCTCCACCAATTTTTGAAATACCAGCAGAACACGATTCAAGAAGTCCTAACAGGAGAGAGAAAAAAAACAAAGTTTTATAAAATGGAATTCTATTACAAAGAAATATTGCTTACAAAATACATTGCATTGTTCATTATCATAACATTTGTTTCATGCTGCCCTAAAACATTAAAATTCATATATCCATAATTGTAATAAGTTCATCTTTCTTTCATTATTTTCCCCCAACAATCAAAAGACGATTCTTAAGCAGGAAATTTTATTGAGATCTTTTTAACCATTTCCAATAGGTCTGTAGATTTTTTATATCTATGTAATCTTTGTTTGTAGATGAAAGAGTGTTAAAGCATATGAAAAGAAAAAGAAAAACAGTATTATTGTCGATTAAAGCGTGAAGTGAGAAATTTCTTCTTTTTTTTTTCAATGGAGCAGTAACATTAATATTCTAAAATTTTCCAATTAACAATTGTTGAAAATATATTGGTTCAATGGAAACAAATAAAATTAGTAAAAAAAAATTTATTTTCAAGCTTAAAAAATATAATAGAACATAAAATCAAAATTATTAATGTGCATTCCTAAGTCATTTTATTACCAACTATTGTTGCATTAAATAAAATCGTATTTCTTATGAAATGTCTAAAGTTTACATAATTCAAGGTAAACTCAGAGATAATATGTGTAATAGAAATTAAATGTAGTAAAAAGAAAACAGATCTTAATGAGAAAAGAAACCATGATTATAGACGTTGCCAGGAGGTAGAGTCAAAAAAGAAAGAAATGAAACAAGAAAAGCAAGAACAAAGTGTGTTATCTGAACATGCCATTGCTGGCTGGGAACATTTTCAATGGAAATATTTGATTTTTTTCCTCTCTGATCTGTCCAATGTATTTCAATTAGCCTTATGTAATCCATTCTTTCTTCTTAATCTACAAATCTACAAATTAAAAACACAGCTCCTTTATTAATTTCAAGGGGAAGGAAAGACTAGAATAAATTATGCATAAGCCACAATTCAAAGTTGGACTAAAGTAAAAAACCAAGGCTTTATCTAAAATGCTTCAATTTAAATTATTTGGTTCCCCATATACTTTCTTCTTCTTGCCAATTTTCTTCCTTTAGAGCAAAAGGAAACTGATTTAAACATTGATAGATATTATGACTCATGCTGTATGTAGTTGGCTTTAATCACGACTAGAGTTGAACTCTTGAAGATCTATCTATAGAAGTGACTCATCTCCCTTTGACTAATTAAAAATTAAGATGACAAATGACAGCACAGGATACTACTTGACCCTTACTTCCTCTTAACATGTAACACTACAACTTTCAATTTGCCCTCACACATGATTTCTTTTATTCTCTTGATGAAACGTGGACATTCAACTATATCAATATTATCAAAAATCCCACTTGTTTACTATTAATTTGTGTTAGGTTATAGCAAAGGTCATACTCCAAAATACAAGGACGACTCGTCACAACATTCTTCTTTATGCAAAGTTAAACTTTTTGTATAAAGATCATCCAGAGCTCTATCACTACCTCTTGACCTCTATTTTTCAATGACAAAATCAAGTTTTTTTCATTTGGGCTGAATGCTATTTTCACTTCATGAATTTACCTTTATCACTGTAATTATCTAAGTGACAGTAATTGCGCTTAGGGCCACGAAAGTTTTCAAGTTTCAAAACGTTCTTAAAATGGCTGGCTTTGCAGATACTTCTTTGATTTGACACTCATATAGAAACTTTTTAAAGAAAATGTGAATAATATGATTTTGTTTGATTGTTTGTTCACCTAAGAGTATGCCTTCAACTAATTATGATTTCCATTAAACTAAAAATTCAACATTTTTGATAATATTCATTGTCAAGCTAAACCATATCCCTCAAATGAAATACATATTCTGATTATCGTTATAACATGATTTTTGCAAATAAAATATTCATACCCTCCTTCACCAAAAAACCACATGTATTTTTGAATATTTGACATTACAATATCCCCAGACAGTGGCAAAATACCAACGAAATATATAGAGAATGAGCAAATTCATGCCATGGTATAAGCCTTTCCATATCTATCATAGATGCAATATGCATTTCCATATCTATCATAGATGCAATATGCATTCTTCAAGCAAAAAAAATTTAAGGGGGAAAAGTGTTTATTTGAAATGAATTCATGACAATACCATCATATTATTAAGGCGCTTTTCAATAATCTACATAAACAGTAGATATGATGATGATGACAACAACGATGGATAGCATTCTTAGAACTACTAGCCTAAATCAATCTAAACTTTTTGTGCCCCAAAATTTTAATAAATCACTATGAAGACAATAAATATTCCTTTATTGATCCCAAGGGAGAAAATTTTCTTCTTCTGAGTCTCTCATAGAAAGACTGAAATTACCCAGACATCAACAGCAGTGCAGAGCATCAGGTGGGCAAGGGAGTAAATTATGATGCAAGAAACTCAACATTCTACCTTTAAGCAGAATTTTTAATAGATTAATTTTCAACAGATCTAATTGCTAAGACCTATTCTATGTCCTCAAAACATCATATAATCAAAGTATGTGTATTATTCGTCCTTATAAATTTACAACAATAACAGAAACTATATTAAACCATGTAAAGATATAATAATAGGCCTTTAAAAGTGGAGTGATTCAAATAGCTTTATATCTTTAAATCAAGTGAGGTAAGAAATACTGTGGTGTTAAATCATATTTTGCTTAGTTTCATATAACATAAACAATGTTATAAAAATAATCATGTGCAAGTGAAGTGATGAAAAGCACACATACAAGGGGAATAATGTAAGATGTAACATAAGAATGAAGACAAAAGGTCAAGGAAAAGAATGAAAAGAAATTGTTTCCAAAAGTTATGTGTAAACCGGAAGTCGAAGAGAAAGAAAAGAGTTGCCCAATTTTGTCTTATAGATGGTATCAATAAGAATTTGATTAAAAAAGGTCTGAGGTGGAAAGAGAAATTGAAGGATTATAAGATATACAGTAGGATATATTTATGATGGAGGAAAGGGAAAAGAGCACTTGTAAGTTTAGTTGATTCTTTCCTTCACTGTGTTTTACGCTCCTATAAAAGGATTAAGTAAAATCCACATCTATATACAGTCAACGGCAAAAGAAAGTTTACACTTTTAGATCTGTTTGCACTGTCACTGGTTAAAGCAACCCCATATTATTAAATATCATTTTAAAGGTAAATAGTTGTAAAATTCAAAACTAAAATAAAAATTTAAGCAATGCCCGTGGAATTTGCACTCAAAAAATGTATCTGAATGAATGCAAAAAAGCGACGGCAAAATATGGTAAAATAGAGAGGATCATTAAAGAGGTGGGAGAGTCAACAAAAGCAGATGAAATTGCTATCATGATACGTCTTAACCTATTTCGAACTAATAATTATTCACTTGGTTGATTAGCTCTGTTTGTTTATTGATTTAAGCTTTCTAATCTATGTTCCATGCAGTATTATTGTTAATAAAGAGAAGGGTCTCAAGCTTGTGCACTATCTGAAAGAATCTGAAGAATCAATTTAATCGTAACTTCTGCCTTAGGCCTAGTCACTTTTAGATGTTTACACCTTTAATCACTCTGAACAGGTTTTGAGGGAGTATGTGCTTCCTTATGTGACAGACAACTCATTTTCATGTAGGTCAATGCCCTTTGTCACCGAGTAAGAAGATCAATGATTTCCTGACAGGACATGAAATCATAACCATGAAATTCGCCAGCCCTGACAGTAGCACCAGTGGAACATGTATGGAGCTACATGAAAAGGGAATTGAAGAAAAAAGATTGTGCTAATAATGACAATGAACTATTCCAAACATTGTTCGAGATTTGGACAGAATAATATTCCTGCAAACTTTGTGGATAGGCTGACTTCATCCAAGCGTCTGAGAGTTTTGATGTTTGTATGACTCACAAGGCGATCAAACCAAATACTGATATTGCCAAGTGAGAAATATGAAACTTTTCATTTAAACCCTGATTTTGACAAAATCAAGATTTATTATATTGAATGTTTTATTCCATCATGAAGTTTGCGTTATTCCCTTCAATTTGAAACATTAAATGTAAGATATAGGTGGGTGGTATGCGAAGTCGTCAAAAAGTGTAAACTTTCTTTTGCAATTTGACTGTATAAGTACCATATGACAAAACAATTAGGCAAAACAAAGATGAAGAAGATTATATTTACAAGAACAGCATGATACTATGAATAAAGAACAAATATCCAAGCATATTGAAGCGTTCAAAATCAAGTACTCTTGAAGGATACTCAAAACATCATGGACAGAACAACCAGTCAATCAGAGCAGAATTGAATATGAAAGAAAACTGGTAAAAAAACTTTGTAAAACACAAGAAATTTAAATACTTTGGGCATACAAAGAGAATTGAAGGGCTTGGAGGAACAATTTAAGAGACGGAATTGTTTAGAAAAGAAGATCATGATGGCCACTATCAAGACAATGGGAAGAGGACTTTACAGAAACGTTAAGAGTGACAATGGCAGGCTGGTGTTTACTAGATTTTTCATGAATGCTAGGTCCACACCATGAAAAGCAGAAGAGAAAGAGAGTATGTTACATATTGTGCAAAATTACTTCTAAGATTTTGCTGTGAAGATATTAAAGAATATGAAAACAAAAATATGTAAATGAAATTCTTTTTTCATCATATCTACTTATGTCAACAAACTGTTTTCAGACAACAATTATTATTGATAGACGAATGAGAAGATTATTACCTTGATGATACCCATTGTAGGATGGGGATTGGATATGGAAATACTTAATTCAGGTTTACTTCTTCATCTAAATTTAATTCTGATAAAATTTCAAATAAAAAATATAATCCTAAACAAGTAGCACATAGTCAACACTTTGTCAGCTTCAATAAATTACGATTTTAAAAAAATAAAGAAATTATGAATCCTTCATGCTAAGGCCAAGACATCTATATCTAATGCAAGCTTTCAGAGGCACAGGATTATCAAAAACAGTGTAATATGAAGCATTTGTTACTAGTTCTCAGTTCCTTTCTTCAATGATGAGTTTCAGGGAGAATAATAATATGCCATCAGTATTCTCAGTTCTATTTACTGTGTGCTAAAAAAAGTGCCTGACATATAACATAGAGCACATGTAGAAGATTGAAAAGAGAAGAGGAAATGACATCAGGTATGTTCTAGTTAGAATTGTTTTGGGCTTTTATCAAATTGTTAATATCACTGGTTTCATAGATAAAACAAGGCTGAGAATATATCAATTGAAGAATGTATGAAGTATGTGTACTATGATTACAGTCGTCCAAAACAGGAAAGGAAAGAAGAAGGTAAAAGTGACGCCTTAATAAGACTCAACTCAAAAAATGGACATTTCATTTTACATCCACCCCTTAAAGCTTTACTTTTCAATATTCTTTTCTATACAAATTGAAGAAAATAAAACTATTGGGATGTAAATTATTAAGTATGAATAAATATTTAATAAGAATTAATAAATATCCTCAGATAAGCAAATTAATGAATAAATAAATAAATAATATATGAATAAACAAATGCAAAAGTTGAATAAATAAAATGATAACTAGTTCATAAACAAATATAACAGAAAAATACTTTTCCAGATAGATAGATAGAGAGGTAGGAAAGTAGATAGATAGATAGATAAAAAGAAAGATAAATAGATAGATGGATAGATAGAAAAATAGATAGAAGGATAGAAAGATAGGTAGAGAAAGAAATAGAATAAATATGCAAATCTCAACAACGCCGCCAAAACGAATCAACATTCTGAGACAGTAAGCAGAAGAGACAACCAGCAATATCCTGAGCCAAAAAGCTATACTGTAACAATTTCCTAATGACCAAAGCTTTCCTCTAATAATACCAGATAAATCAAGCCATACATAATACTACTATATTGATATATCCTTCATTCTGTGTTTAAGTGTATGAAACTGACAAGTATCATGAATCCAACGATTCAATTACATATTATCATTATTTCACATATGGAGTAAAATCATTATTTTAATTTATAGATAAAAATTATGTATAATAAAAATATTAAATTAAGAGAGTAACAAATAGAATATATCTATTTAAAGTAAACTTTTCTACAGCCCTTTCTGTTTAGAAGGAAAACTTATTGACAAATGGAATTGACAATCTTTAAACAAAAAAACAAAAAAATCTGAATTATTATGCAAATGATTATTCAATCAATTAATATATTTTGGGAATCCTAAAGTTTACTTTGTTTCTGGTATATTTTTCTCTTTTCATCATTTTACTTTTTAAAAAAAAAACAACAACAAACAAATAAAACAAAAAACAAAAAAACAAAGCAAACAAATAGACCAACAAAAAGTCCCAAACATTAATAAAACAAAGAAAACTTGAAAGAAAGGTATGTGAATAGAAAGCACACAATAAATCAATTACTTTTTCTATAATAGAAAGTGACCCCTAGTCGTTTCTATTAAAAAATCAAAACATAATATTTTCTTTTAATCTGAGAAGATATTGATAATTTAACTAAATATTACACGATGCATGAAAAAAGCCAAAGTATGACAATGTTTGGTAAATAAATGAATAAATAATAATATGAAGAAAAAAGAAGAAAAAACCCAAATAGAAATAAAGGAAAAAAGGAAACAAAAGGAAGTCCCCCCCTCCAAAATGCAAACAGGGGGCAAGTGTGATGTGACTACCATCCACGTGATTTTTAGTTACTTCATTTTTTTTTTCACCTTGGAGGGTGATGATAAGGTGATACTAACTACTGCACTCGGGGGTTGATTCTGGAAATTGGGAGCAAGTAAAAATGACTGTGTATCTTAGAGTAAATAATAAAAGGTTTACAAATAACAAACAAAAGTGAATAACAGATTTGTGTAAATTACAGAAAAGAAAGCTTTGATGTAAAAAACTAAATTGAAGGAAACAAAATCTTTAATAAATGTTCTCTGGAAGGATATTGATTTTAGTCGTAATTGTCAAAATGCAGGCAAAAATATACAATAATCGAAAAAGATAGTTACAATAAAGAAGATATGAGTACCTGCAAGAGAAAAAGGATTTCAAAGGGTGATGATAATAATCTACTATATATAAATGAGAGTGTAAATCTGTACATTTGTCTGTCTGTCTGTGTCATATCTACAGACTAGACCAGAGAAGTCTCGGTCATGAAACTTTCACTGAAGTGAGAAGCATCCCAATGTTGTGCAAGACTGAAAGATTTTTCAATAAAGTCATTTGTTTACTAATGGTGTATGATTTTCTTTCCTTTATTAAACCAACGAAATAGCCATTTTGAAAAGTTTAGACTTGGACTGTTCCTTTTACTAATGGTTCAATAATACCAAATTTCTGTTTTCGTACAACTCTCAAGGATGCACACACCATAGACATATTAAGCCTTCTTTTCACTTTAGATCTATATATATTTAGAAACTAGATCTCAATGGAAATAGATCTAGATCAAACTAAACATTTTTGGTTGAAAAGATTTGAATTTTCTAATGCAGAAAAGAAAGAGTAATAGTAGATCTAGGCTTATTTTGCAGAGTAATAGCCGCTCGCTATATGTTGAGCTCGGAAGGAGAGAGTGAGAGAGAGAGAGAGGGAGAGAGAGAGAGAGGGAGAGACAGAGAGAGACACAGAGAGAGAAGGAGAGAGAGAGAGAGAGAGAGAGAGAGAGTGAGAGAGAGAGAGAGAGTGAGAGAGAGAGAGAGAGAGAGAGAGACACAGAGAGAGAGAGAGAGAGAGAGAGAGAGAGAGAGAGAGAGAGAGAGAG
>JASKDV010190536.1:0-11625 GCA_032466395.1 Aegires albopunctatus
TCTCTCTCTCTCTCTCTCTCTCTCTCTCTCACACACACACACACACACACACACACACACACACACACACACACATCCACCCCCCAACTTTCGCCTCTTACTTACACCTTACCTCCTACTCTGCACCTTCCATTCCATTTTAATGTTCATATGGTTTTAGCCAGGATTGTCATATGAGTAGTATGATTTTTCATTGACAATTTCTACCCTATTTAAAAAAAACAATTTATAGTTAAAGATTGGGAATGGCAACTTTACTGCTTGTAGTTCTAGGCCTAAATGATACTTCACAAAAGCTAATTGATTATTATTATTTTTATTTTTTAGTTGTTTTACCTTTTTCAGTCATTTCTCTATGTTCAAATCTACATTTTATTTTGAACACTCTAACATTAATGCATTAAATTAATATAATAAATTATCACTTGCGTTAAATCTACCACTTTCGTCCCTTTTCGCAATTTCAAATACATTCAGGGAAACGATACTTAATAAATAACCAAGTAATTTAAAGGTTTGATAAGTATGATACATGATATAAAAGATGATTATAATGAACTATGGCGACATTCGAATGACATTAAATGATCTGCGTCATGTGTCATTAGGATTAGCAGGTTAAAAACATGTTTACGGCAAAACTTATCACGGCGAAGGGCCTGCAGTTACGGCCTTTTATTTGAAAACGGCAGCACTACGATCATAATTGTCAACATTACAATTTTTTAGGATTTTACTGGGGAAAATACCAAATCCCAACTCAAAGGACGGTCCATTTACGTCTCCGGCCTTAATATCTGCACTTAGTCCATGAAATTGATCGAATTGCGCTGTCCCTTCCAGACCGTAGTAGTAGATCTAGGCATCAAAGCGAACACACGGTGTGACATTACTCCAGGCACTCTAGATCTATCTCTTTCTCTCTATGCTAATGTTAAGACACAGCTAAGTAGCCCAGGGGTGCCATGGTTGTACGATTACTAATTTTTTCTAAGATTACTAATTTTCAAATATCATATTACAAAATCGGTAAATAAGAGGTGAGCAGCCCTGCACTTTGCCATTGATGCTGCATCTAATTATTATCCCAGCTCAAGCATATATAATTTATAAAACAGACATTGAGGCACAACATTGAGAGGCTAAATTAAAGGGAAAAGGAAAGCTGATTTTATGTAGGCTTTATTTATAAGTCAAGGCAATGATCATCTATCAGCTTTGTCCCATTTCCATCTGTCTTAGATGACCTACATAGCCAATGTGAATATAACTGGCAGAGGGCGATATGAAGGTTCCAATTGTCAAACTAAAAATGATGCGGCAAATAGTGCGGCCAGCATGGCACTGCTTTGTCTTGTGAGTGACATTTATTAAAGAATAGCCATTATTCTTCCGTTTTGCATTGGTCAACAAAGCATGCATTCATCATTTTTTAAATATTGAATCATTCTATCATCATTTTTACGTTGATTGATTGCAGTTTGATTTCATTCATTTTGGTTTTAAACTTTGACAACTTTTATTTGTCGATTCTGTTGTTGAATTAATTGAGAGAGAAAAAATTATTGTAAGACAATTCAGTGTCTCATTTCAATCCTTATTCATTTTGTTTTGCTCTCAAAGTTTTTAGTAAACTTTTATTCATTCCATCGTCGAATGGATGCTTGCTGTACCATGGCAACCATAAAGGACGCAATTGTTAAATTTTAAAATTTTCATATATGTTTATTACACTTTTTGATACTATTTTGTATGTCCAATTGAATTTCATAACATGTCTACAATTGTAATACAATAAATTTCCAGTCATGGATTAAAGAAAGTAATTTTATATATCATCATTTGTAATTGGTAATTGTCATCAAAAACAAAAAGAGCTTTGGTTTTTGGTTTTCACTGGTTTGACAGGGCTTTTCAATGGGCTTTTGGTGTCCATTTTATTTAATTTTGGAAATGAAGTTTTAACTTTTGTTGGGTGTGAGATTGTTATGTATATGGAAATCTGAGTGGTTTTAATGATTATTTAGGAAACCAACAATGCCTGATTAAAGAGATTGCATAACCTCTATAATCGGTTAAGTTGTAGATCTAATCTTACTCTTAGGTATTTTCTCTTCTTTCTAGCGATTCATCTATCATAATTTTTATTCACAGAAAAGTAATCAAAACCTGGTGCGTCCTGCAATAGCTGGATTATTGCCTATGCCTTCAAGACCAGGAGGGGGCCAGCCTCAATTTTATTCTGCGAACTCTGCCTTTAGTCCAATAAGACTTCACGGTGAGTATGTTTAATTTGTTTATGAATACATTTAATTGTATTGGGATGTATAGGGCCTTCATGGGTACATTTATTTGTAATGTGATATTTAAAATCTTGATAAATAGTATTTGGATATTTAAGGTTTTGATGAATTTACTTATTTGTATCGTGTTATTTATGGTCCTGATGAATACACCTGTTTGTATTGGGATATTTACAGTCTTCAATGCAATTTCAATGTATCGGGGATATTTTGGGTCATGATGAATAAAACTTTTGTGCATTGGGATGTTTATTGTCTTTAATGCACTTATTTGTATTGGGATGTTTATTGTCTTTAATGCACTTATTTGTATTTGGATGTTTATTGTCTTTAATGCACTTATTTGTATTGGGATGTTTGTCTTCAATGCACTTATTTGTATTGGGATGTTTATTGTCTTTAATGCACTTATTTGTATTGGGATGTTTATTGTCTTTAATGCACTTATTTGTATTGGGATGTTTATTGTCTTAAATGCACTTATTTGTATTGGGATGTTTATTGTCTTTAATGCACTTAATTGTATTGGGATATTTACGGTTTTCAATAATTTTCAATTTGTATTTGGGATATTTTGGGTTTTGATGAATATATTTTTCTGTATTAGTTTACTTTGAATTGTTTCTTCTAAAACCGATGGCCACTTTGGCGTAAGTGGGAAAACTGGCTTTTCTGGCTGGCAGTACTTTATCCGGTCATCCTGGCTTCTTAAAATATCGTTGTCTCAAGTCTGTCTGAACATTATTCACGGGTGGCACCGCCATTATTTTCTACTGGATGTAGTAACTTGCGCAGGCGCTTAAGGCCTGTTTGTAGACTTGCTTACATCCTTTCAATTTGAATTTAAAATGGACGGTAAAGCAATGTAAGTGTTGTTTTCCTTGGATGATTATCATGATTACTGTGAAATGTAGATCTATCATTCTTTTTTTCAAAGGTCTAAGAAAATCAAGATTAAACTGCGCGACGAATATTTTTTTATAGTGATGATGAGTGTATCAAACTTGTGGATAAATATGTGAAAAATAGATTCAAATGGAAGTGATTGCAAAAGTTGAAGGTGTTGGATTTTTTTCTAATTGTTTCAGAAAATTGAAAGAGGTGGGATTTGTTTACTAAATCATGTGTGGACAAAACAAATTGTGTCAGCAGTGGAAGAAGGCTTTCACAAATCACATGAAAAGGCTTCTTTATTATACTTTATATACAACAGCAATATTTTAGCGACTAGATTTAAAAAGTTGAAAATTGTGAGGTGGGGCTGTTTCCTGTTGTACACCCTTCTCTCTTTTCCTATTGTATTATAGTTTGTTTTTCAGTAGAAGTAGAATAAGATCAATTTTTTAACAAAGCTCATATTTTGCGTATTTAAAAAGTGTGATGGGGATGGCACTTTGCCTCAAATCAAAGTTTGCACGTTTGTGGAAATTTTCATGCTTTTTCAAATTTGCCTGGCTAATGTCATTGCTATTAATAAGCTTTATGTCAAATTTCTTGTTTCAGGCCAAGCAGCCCCTCAACAACTGCCTGCAAATCTGATAGGCCCACAGACTTTACTCACCCCACAACATTTCCTCAATCAGCCACCCCCATCCATGTATCATCAGCGATTCAACCAACAGCAACAGCTGATGCACCGTCACCTGCCCCCACAGCAAGGTGTGCCTGTCAGCCTCCCCCTTCACTCCCAACCGCTTCCAAACCAAGCAATGAGTCAACAGCAACATACTAGACCAGTGTATAACTTGCCTCCTTCAGTGAGTTTTAAGTATAGAATCAATTATTTAATCAATCATTTATCTAGCAAAGAGTTTAAAGGATATATGCCCCATTTCAATATCAAAAGCCACTAATCCAGTTTATACTTTTAAACCAAGAAATAAGATCAGATCATGGAATCAGATGTTTATTTCAGTTAAATTTTAATCCTCTTTTCCTAATTTTTTTTCTGAGACTCTATTAAACAGGAATTTTGTTTTTTCCTTCTATGATTAAATGAGTCATGCATGATTTTTCCCAAACTTTTCAAAATTGCATTGTAAAATTTGATTTTAATGCTTTTTCTTAATTTTCCTGTATGTTTATATATTTATTTTATTATGATTTTCATTTTGGAACAGTATTTTGGTTTAAAAGTCCGCAGATAAAACATTATGACTCATCTGTTAGTAAAAAGAAGATTAATTTTCCTTGACCATGGTTTGAGAGATTCATTAATATGGTAGTAAGCAACACACAAAACCATTTAAAGTCTTTCCCTGTTCAATGATAACCCCTCTTTATCTTACAATTACACCTTTCTTTAACTTACCATTACCATAGCATATTTTGCTATGTTTTTGATATTTGCAGCATTGAAATTAATTTTTTCTTCCTTTTTGTTACTTTTTTTTCTCTTGACAATATTACAGCTTGCTGGCCAACCATTACCTCCAAACTCCTTCCAAATGGCATCGGCCAGTCAAAAGCAACCATCATCAAGTAACTTGAGCGAGTCAGGAATCAAAACGTCCTCATCTTCTGCCCAGCCATTTATTCCTCTACAGGTAAATTCTAAACTTGATAAGTTTGTTTGACTGTTACATCCATTTTCATAGCATGTGAAGCTGAATCACATAGTTCTATAAGTTAAAGCTTTTGATACAGGGGATTGACCATATTGTCGTCTTACGTTTCTTGGTAACACTTTTGTTATTCAGACATGCCAAACTCCCCATCCTGTTAGGAGGCCCCTAATGTGAAGGACAGCCTTCTGATCTCCCAATCACCATCAATATCATCTGATTTCATCCAGCTGGACCTTTGTATGATGTCAATAGCATTTGAAATTACAATTGATCTATTATATGCAACACTGGCCAGAAATGAATCAACCAAATTAGAACTACCTCCTCTGTAACAGTGAAGTGCTTGAAATGAACCAGAGAATCTTAGCATGTGATAGGTTAATGACTTATGGTCCTAGTTGCCATATTTTCCCCTGAATCTCCCCAAAAATTGTGGACCTAGAAGTCCATTCTTACGGTTGGGTTAGCATGTCTGATTTGTGTAAAGTCTGAATATTATAGATTGATCTAGATCTAGCTTCTAATAATATCTCGCTAGATCTAGAGTGATGAGAAGGCTTAATAATAATAATATGAATGTGGTGGACATTCTCGAGAATAAAAATTCATTAATGAACACGTAAACTAAAAGGAACGGCCTAGATCTAAACTTTTCAAAATGGCTATTTCTTCAGTGGAATAAATGAAAGAAAATCATTTGTCAATAGTCAACCAATTACTATTGAAAAAAACTCTGCCTTGCAAATCATCAGGATGCTTTTCACCTTTAGTGAAAGTTTCATGACCGAGACTTCTCTGTTCTAGCCCGTAAGCGTGACACATACAAAAATACATAGAGACAGATTAACACTCTTTTATATATGTATTTAGATTATTATTATTATTATTATTATTATTATTATTATTATTATTATTATTAATGTTACTTTATTATTATATTACTATTATTATTATTATTATTAATATTATTATTATTATCTTTTTAGACTGCTTAAAGTGCTATACTATCCTTCTTATGTTTACCTTCCTCTTTATAAATCCCCTCTCAACCCTTAGAGGCTTGCTGACTGATAAAGAAAAAAGGAAGTCATTCACTGACTCAAATCGTGTAAAGTCAATAGATTTCTTTAAAGTAAGTCTTGGTTAACAAATTATTTCCTTTTGTATTCGTTTACAAGGTATCAAGAAATCAGAAGGCTCCGAAAGGAAAGAAAGAGGATCAGGCACCCTCAGGCTCAGCTTTTGCTGAAGACTCCGTCTCCAATCATGTCTTGTCACAAGAAAAGGAAATTACTAAATCCACATCTAAACTTGAGAATTCAAAGCTTCAGAACACATTTGAAAATCACCCGAACACAAGCTTAACATTGCATTCAGGGGCAATAGCCTCAAATCCTTTGGGAGCTGATGAAGCTCATCCCTCCCACCCACAAGGACAGAATGGTGCTATTCCACCTTCGGAGGCAAAGGTCATGTTGCCAATAAATGCGTCACCAAGATCTACAACACACCTTGTATCCAATGTCAATTCTAATCGAAATAATAACCAAGGGCAAGGAATTCAAAAGCCGTCAAAACCAGAACAACCTACCAAAAGGAAGTCACGTTTAGCCGCAAATTTCTCAAAAAAGGTTTAGATATGTCTCTTAGTCAACTTTTTTTTTACCTTTATCTAAATAAGAGCTTCTCATTTTGTTTCTTATTTACCAGAGATGGCACAGTGTGTTGTACCATAAAGCATTTTAAACTTTTAATTAAGGGAATGACCCTCAATAGTAACAATAATAATCTTATTCCATCAGTACAAGACATTCACATATCATTTTGTTTGTTAAGACTGCATTTGATACAATTATATTTATTCATCATTGCTTTCATGCTTTATTTGATAAGATTTAATCTTATCTTAGTTAATTTACCACCCCTGGCGCAAAACTCAACTTTTGTAATCTAATTTCTGATAAATCATAGAAGTGGTTGATAATTGCGTATTTGTGTCTGTATGAAGGGCACTTGTGAATATGGTTGTGTTTTTGTAAATAAAGGGGTAGAAGATATGAGAGAGAAAGAAAGACATCTTTATGTTCGATGAGTGCACGCTTTCAGCATTGTCTCAGGAATGACAGTGGATAACTTATTGTCGATGAAAGGCCAAATCTCAAACACAAGGAGAACTTCTATTGCTGTCCAGCGGCACATCAGCACAATTCGACCATACTTTACATAAAATGCTTGTTCTCTTGTGCTGAAAAAGAAGACTAGCTAGTGCATTGAAAATGAATGAATTATATTATGTTATATCTTGAGATAATGGAAATCACCTTTAACATTAAATAATATACTTATTCTGGGTCAATGAGATGGGGATAGTATAAAGTGAATTATGATACTAATAATAAATAAGAGGATACATTTTAAGTCAATTGATTTGAAATAAAGGTACTGATATGAGGAACTAATAGTCTTGTGATCGTATCTTTCAAGTCAGAACTTTACTAATTCAGTAAGTGTTATTTTACAATAAAGATTCAAACTTATACATTTACTTCATGTATGATATTTGGCCCAGTGCGTTTTTCTCTAAATCATTTGACTACACAATACAAATATATTGGTCAGTTTCTACCCAAGACGAATAAGTATGGGGTTCCAAAAAAGGTTTTGCAAAATATAAATTGAAATTTTAAGTGCTACTAATTGAAGTGCAGAGGATTATTTTTTATAATGAGATAAAGACATCAAGGGAGATAATTATTTCAAGCTAATGCGTATTAATGGCTGCGAATAATACTAATACTATAGTATTATTAATAACAAACCTTTACATATTGTTTTACATGGCAGAGCTGTGATCAGCGAAATCAAATGGTTGTTTTAGTTCAATGATTCACATTTTTTTTTATGTCTCCTTTCATGAATGTTATTATTATTATTTCCCCTCTTTTCTCTTTCCTACATCGCTTCAGAAAGCATGACAACATGAGTAATAGCCCTTGGGAATGGGATGGTAACATTTGTCTTTAGATTGAGAACTTGCCTTTACTATGGTGTATATGATATCTTTTAAGGACAAGACGTAGACAACACTTCTACTTTATTATTTGTTAACAAGCCCACTTGTCCTTAAAAACAACCGCATTTAAATATGCTATTACTAATTTAGTAGATTTAGCAGGAAATCTGATGTTCTCATACTACTTTTTTCACTGCTGCTGCCCTCATTCCTTGACTATTATTTATCATCTCCTCTTAAATTTCTTAAGTGTGCTTTCATAAATAATCATTTCTGGTCTGGTATCTAATTTTAAGAATATGACATTGCCACTTGATCTGGTTTGTCTTTGTCAGAAAAATATTTTATGCCTTCTAATAATATGTTGTAAAGTTGAATATAGTCACTGTTGTAATGTCTTACATGAAATACAGATTTATTATATGTCTATTCATAAGATGGAACTTGTGTCATATGAATAATCTTGATAATTGATTTGAGAGATAGCTGGTCATTTCAACTCAAAACAAAGATTAAGAGTGAATTGGAACTCAGAGCATTCACCTTTTACATTATGAGAACGAAATAAAACTTAATAGATTTTAAGCAATACTGGACTTCTACCTTATTTTTCATGGCTAGGGCCATGGTCAAAATGATCAAGACATTTTTCTGGAAAGAATAGTTCTATACTTACTCAAAGATACTCAATCATTGCTGAACTTTACCCCCCTCCCCCTCCTGATTTTTGGCAGACTTATCGAAAGAAAACCAAGATAATGTTGGTTGAATTCCTGCATTCTTTAAATCTTAAGATGTACCACTTTGTAACCGTTCTTTTCTTGAAAAAGTCTGGATTATTTTGTAACTATGGCCACTAAGACTGTTCATATTAAAATCAGTCATCCCATCGTACTTGCTCAAATAACATTTTCTTTCACTGATTTTTCCATTCCCTGTGATTACCATAAATTTGATTATGGACTCACCATCTTAAGAATAAAAGAAATCTTTTGACAATTGAAAGAATTAGATTTAAGCCAAACTCAAGAGAGATCGTTATAATGCCTACACAGCATGGTCTCTCTTATCCGAACACCTCCGTTCCCAGCAATTTGTTAGGATTACAGAATTTTCCAGATTAGGGAATTGCAAACCAAATGTCGGTGTGCACTTATACATTGCATATTCATTCGAGGGAGGGCCTCAAAATGTAGAGTTATGTAAATCGGGTGCATTTGAAGTGGCACTGACTACAATATACGCTGTTATAAGTACATCATCACCTATGCCATTTCCTCAAACGACAGAGGGTGGATTCATATTGAGCGTTGACCGCCAACTTTAAAGTTAAATTCAGGTTCAATTTTCTCTCATATTTTACAAATTTCTGTCGAATGATGAAAATCATGCATATCAATAGAAAGGTGAGAAAATTTCATTTGCAGTGATACCTGTTTTTAACGACAATAGTAGTATGATACCAGAGATACAGCACTTTGAAAATCGTTTTATAAATCCGTGCTTGCAAAACGTGCACATTGCTATTACCGTATTTCATCAACAATTTTAACTTATATTGGACTCGCTCTCTGTGTATGTGACGTCACAGATTGTTGCGTACTTGAGAAAAACAAAATTCTTAAAAACCGAAGATAAGGTAAAGTTATGGTATTGAGTGGTATTGTTGGAGATCGCAAAACGTGCCACTGATATGCCCTGACTTAAACCCAATCGAGAACTTTTGGGGTATTATGAAACTCTGGTTTAAAACAGTCCAGCTCAAGGCAAATCCAGATGCTCTGTTCTATGAATTAACTGAAATTTGGGACAACATTCCAGCATATGTGGGATTCAATCTTACACAATCAATGCCAAAGAGACTGAAAGCTTTGCGAGCTGTACAGGGTGGCTATACAAGCTATTAAACACGTTTTAACTTTTTAAGATGACCCCTGTAAGTTTATTGTTTTTTTAACGCAATTCTTTGCTGCGAAGTGTTGTAAAAAGGTAATTTTTTTAGTTGTTTCACTAACTCGTTTTTGAGTTAATGTAAATGAAAAGGTATTTATTGGAAAGATAAATTCCTCAGCTTTGAAATGGTATATTTATTGTGTGATTTTGACATATGAGTATCAAAATCAAAGTAATGAAAGGAAAGCAACCTGAACTTAACTTTGCGTGTGACTGTATAATGACGTGTATTACATGCACATGAAATATAAAATGAAAATTTATCTACAAAATGTAGAACTAGAACTGCAATATTATTGTGATGAAAGCTTTGATGGGTAAAGAGTTTATATACCGGTAACTAATATTGTTGATACCCTTAAAAGGGTGACTTAATATAGGCCACACATATGGCCTATCTCACCTTACACAGTCCACAAATTTGTCCCAGCGAGCCACGTGGAAGACATTTGGGCTACCCATTTTAGTATTTTTAGTTCTTCCTCTGTCTAGGAAGAGCAAGCTAAGCTAGATGTCTATTGACAGCAAACACACACACACACTCTCTCTCGTTACTGACTCTGACAGTCAGTTTAATTTCAAATTTAATAGGCCCTTTATGTATTTTAAGATTCTAAACGCACCCACCCCCCACCATCGTCTGGCATTTTTGTCCTCGCTGACGGTCAGTCAACGGCTATTATTACGTCAAATTGGCCACTTGTCGTTATCCAGACAATGGACTCAATCTCACTTTATTCTCAGTCTTAGTGAGAACACACCTTTGTTAATGTTGTAGACGACACAGTACCAAGTGTTTAGCATTGCGTGTACTACACTGCCACTGGAAACAAATACGGATAATAACATCACTTTGATTGCAATGTGGTGATGTAGTTTTGCCAAAGAGGTGCAGTCTTTCAAAATATATTTTGTAAACAACGTACTATGCACACACCAGCAAAGCCAATGACAGACTGAATGAAACTGACAGATCGAAGGAATTAATCGCGAATAGCAAAGATTTGTTGTCATTGATAGAGCTAGACTAAGCCTACATCACGAGAGAAAAAATCAAATAAATTCAAGACGACCAAAAATTGAAAACAGCAACAAAAAAATATAAATCAGTGCAGAATTGTTGGAAAGAAATATCTCTAGATCTCTACTTCTGGATGAAAATATGAGTCGATCAAGTTTCGATACATAGAAATCTTTACTCATTGAAAGTCTGGAAAATAGTGCCTTGTGTAAGCTGTAATCACCTACGCTTGTTCATCAACAATCAAATAATGATGATAGTGAACTGATCCAAATGAATGATGACTAGCCTGAAGCAAAACCCTGCCAAACAGAAATCGGCAAGCGAACTCTCCAGTTCAAGACATGAATAAAAATGTATGGCCTATATAGGGTGAGATGGGGGGGTTAGAGTTTTTATAGGCCATATATCTATGGCACCACTTCTATGGTTTATTGTGGCTGCATTTTTTTAAAAACTTGAGGTCAAATAGTGAGATGACTTGAAGCATGGCCTGGATTCTAAGTAAGAAGAACAATCAAAGGTTTTTTCCTTTAAGTTATATGGATTGTAGCCTAGTATTAAAACCGAAGACAAAACTTATGAACTTAATAAAACCTGCACGGTTAGCAAAGTTTCCTTTAAGAGAAAATGAGCATTATTTTTCCTTAGTCTAAAAATGTGAAACCATTCTATTCTTTTCCAAAGGCCTTTCTGTCCCCGCGGAAAATTGCAAATGAAAAAGCCAAAAATTGCATCCAAAATTCAAAAAATTGCATGCAAAAAAGG